>OX639996.1:52208283-52406754 GCA_951828415.1 Anomoia purmunda | reverse complement strand
GTGCAAATGTATTTTAGACCAGCTGTTGATCCTATTTATCAAAATCCAATCGAAATTTGGGATGTTATGGCTTATATTTATTCTTCATGACGATTTCAGTTCCGAGTAAACGAGCTTTTTTGTTCGTATGTATTCAAAATGTTGCTTTTAAATTTTGTGCTTAATAAACATTTTTTTTTTATTTCGAAATACTTTTATTGCTGTTATTTATGGAGTGACAGTTTGCTCGGGAAATTAGATGATCGAATTTTTGTGTCCAGAACTAGCCTCTTTCTTCCATACTATGAGGTTTCATTGAGAAATTTGCAAAAACATCGATGTGTCGCAACAGCAACTGTTACAACAGCCTACAACTGACTCGAACGGTTAGAAAATCTATATAAAAGTAAACGTTTCGGACATACAAATTTACAAAACCGTATGTTAAATGCATAGCAGTTGTAAGGAAAAATTTGGGTGCCGAATCAGCGGAGTCAAGTCCACATAGAATGTGATAATACATCAAATGAACATTCTGACTGTTGCAGCTTAAAATGAAAAGATTTTGTCAGAATATGAACTGAAAAAGGGAATGTGGCAAAAACTTTAGTTGGCGCTTTTGTTTAATTTGTAATAACTATTTCTATATTTTCTGCTTATTTTAAGCGCTCTTATACTTTGGATTTTTGTAATAAAATTTCCTTTTAACAACACATTTTTAATTATTTTTTTTACAAAATTTATTCACTAAAAATATTCAATAAAATTAGCATTGCTCGAAAAACCTCGAAAATGTCTCTATTTTTTCCATTTAGACGCCAGTAACGCAAAAACTAAGTACCGATTTACACAAAAGATTTGTCAGAGAACGCATGCTTCTTTAAAAATGGTTAGGTTTATTTGCTATTCTGGAGTTTTTTGGCAATAACTGCAAAGGGACCTCAGAAACAGGCTTTTTTATCTACATATACCTCGAAAACACTTTTTGGAAAAATATACTAAACGCATTTTCATGACGGGTATTATATTATATTCAACTAGTGTTAAGTTTTTTTTGAAGATAAGCAGTTTGGTTAATTATTATACTTTTCCACCAAATTTTGTATAAAATTTTTGTTAAAAGAAAGAAAAATATAATTACATATGCCATTTTTACGGAATGGAGTAACAATTTTGTACGCATAAGTTTTGGTTTTTATGTAATTGTTGTAAATTTCCAGGTAATATTAACGAAGAGAGTCCCAAGCTTCAAGTTAGATGCACTAGTTTTGTATATGGGTGTTCACCAGGGTTATAAAGGGTCTTGCAATAGGGACGCTCCAAAAGTAGACCGATAGTGACAGCAAACGACGCCATATTTTTTCACGCTCTTTTGACATTTCTCTTCAGTAAGGTTTGCCATTTCATCATGGAAAGATATACGATCCAACAACGAGTCGAAATTATTAAAATTTACTACCGAAATTCGGAGTCAATGACCTCAACTTTAAGAGCGCTACGTCCAATTTATGGTCGTCGTCATTTCTGGCTGAATGGCTTCGTCGATAAGCAAAGTATGCGTTATTGGACAGGCAGCAATCAGCAATCCACGCGTACTCCATGAGTCAACATTGCATCCCGAAAAAATTACGGTTTGGTGTGGTTTATGGGCCGGCGGCGTCATTGGGCCGTACTTCTTCCGTGATGATCAAGACCGGCACGTTACTGTGAATGGGAATCGCTACCGCTCAATGATAACCGAATATTTTTGGCCCGAGTTGAATGATATGGACTTGGACAATATGTGGTTCCAACAGGACGACGCCACAAGCCACACAGCCACACAGCGAATGTCACAATCGATTTATTGAAAACAAACTGGGTCATATCACGTTATATGAAGGGGGAAGAATTTTAGCGTAAGCCAGTTTTATTTGAATTCAATTTGGGGTGTACACATTTTTTAGGCACCCGGTAAAAACACCTAAATCGCGCTTTCTGATGTAACTTATTATGTCCGTTTTTTTAAATTTTTGAGTTTTTGATCATGGCTATCTTTGACCCTTAAAGGGGATTGGCCTTAAAAATAGTTACCACTTGCACCTTCAATAATTTTAGAAATCCTATCGCTAGTTTTTTTAAATAAAAATAGGAAATCTAAAGCTATTGAAAAATTTTAAGGGCTTTGCTAAAAATTATTTGGCTTTATTCACAACCAAAGCTGTAATGTTTTTAATAGTTATCTTTTTAATTTTTCTTATATATAACTTTTCATAATAACTTGGCTGATTGTAACTCAGTTTAAAAAAAATGTCATGCAGTTCGAGTAATTTCTGTATTGCTTAGTTTAAATCAAAAACTAGTTTATTCAAAGTGTGGAGTCTTACTGTTAAAGCGTTCGCAGCTGTAAAAAATGTTTTTTTTTTTTTAATCGAAGAGTCTTTTCGGCAGCCAGCTACCAAAAAATCGGGATCTAACACAACATTTTTTTTAATAATAATTCGGGCAGAGTTCATTAAAAACTTGTCAAAATTTGGGAACACGCGAAAATGCAAGTAGTTGACTGGCTTGAAATTTGTAAAATATACAAGTAACCGGTGTGATTTTAGACTGATAGAATTTTCGATAGGGATAGCTGTCACTTGACAACTGGTAAATGACGTTTCGTTTTGACATTTCTGTTCAGTAGGCATTGACAAATTACTCGTATCATGGAAAGAATAACGCCGCAAAAACGTTTACAAATTTTGGAAATTGAATTTAAAAATCAGTGTTCTGTTCGCCAAACTTATAGAGCACTTCGTGAATTTTATGGTCCACATAATCGAGCATCATAAGCATCATAAGAGCAGCTTATTCGTCGAACTGTTGATAAATTTCGAACAACATTTACTCTACTCGATGTAAAACCAACAACAAGACAAATAACTGTACGTAGAGAAGAAAAAATTGGTGCTGTAAATGATAGTGTTGGAGCAGATCCGAACTTGTCTATTCGCCGCCGTGCTCAACAAGTTGGACTTTGTCCATCCACAACATGGAAAATTTTGCGCAAAGAAAATTGGACTGATCGCATCCGATTCACCAAAGCTAGTCGTGGCGGGCATATGCCAGAAATCGTTTTTAAATATTAAATGTCATGAAAATATCTTTCAAATAAAAAAAATGTGGCATCATACTCATTTATTATGTGCTTTATTTCAATTTAAATTTCTATTAGTCTAAAAAAAAACACCCTTTATATATGTAGAAATATTATTTTGTTACAGAATATCCAACTCAATATAAAGACGAGGAATGGAGTCGGCTATTCCGGATATCTATAACGGGAAGTGCGAAATAGATTTGAGTAAAAGGCGTTTCGAGGCATTTGCATATTTTTCAGAGAAAGGATAAACTTCATTAAGAATTCCTACGTAGAAATGATAGACTAAAATATATTTCAAAATAGCGAGTTTCCACTTTTACTAATGAAAAATTTCAAAATACATATTTAGCGTTTTGTCCATGTTGTAAGTGAATCTTCGCATGGAGTTTCAGATACAAAGCTTGTTGGTCTAACACTTTCCAGCGAAGTCCTCAAAGTTTGTCGAGGATTTTAGGTTTATAGTATAAAATACAAAATACCAAGAGATTCCCACAATAAGTGACAGTAAAAATAAATAAGGCTTTTAAGACTAAACTCTTGAGCATGAACATTTCGGCGACATAAAGATTTAAAAAAATCTATTGTAAAATAAAGAAGTTATATCAAAACTTGCGATTCAGCTGTTCGTAGACGAAAAAAATTCGTGCAACCAAAACTTTTTCCCGACATAAGTGACAAACACTGAACTTTTTTTTTTTGTGATACACCTTACGTTACACCGCAATACTAATTACTTTAAAATCTGGTAAATCATATACCTGATAATAAAATCAAACAAATTTTAGATAACATTTTCTAGACAGTACATTTTGGGAAAGTTTATTATTTTGTATACTTTGAAAGAAACACAGCATACATACATGTTGGATTTTTGCTTTTCAATTTATGTTATTAAATATGCGCATATGTATGTATATAAGTATGTATGTGTGTGTGTGAAACTTTTCTAATGCACTTACCAAGTTTCAAAACACCTGTTCCACATTTAGCTACCTACATAACTACATATGTACATAAATTGAGTGCTAACACATATGAGTAGAGTAGATCAATCTTTTAAAATGGAACAGCTGTGCATTACTCTGAAGCAACTGTGTGTGTTCATTCATATAAGTACAAGTATAATGTATAATATATAAACTATACACAATTTTAAGATTCATCCAATATTTTTTCTTTCTTCTATTTATGTACCTGGCTAGCGCTAATGCACGCATGTTAGTATGTATGTTTGTATGTGTGTGTGTCAAAATGCAGGTTGCCATATGTTAGCAAAGGCTAGCTAAAAATTCATTTTTAATACAATTTTCTTAAGTGATTTCCTATGTCGATGAAAACATTCAACTTATGTCTGCACATTCGAGTTTGTATCACCTCAACACACACACACACACACACACACACACACACACACACAAAAGCGAGGAAAGTTGGTACGGCTATTTCAAGACTTATGCCAAATATGGGAGGTCCAAGACCACAAATACGAACTCTGCTGGCGAGCGTCAGTTCGTCGATCCTGATGTATGCGGCACCAATTTGGGCACCTGCTACATCTGTTCCCGCATATGTGAGAGCACCAGCCTCAGTGCATAGACTAGCGTCGCTGAGGGTATGCTGTGCTTTCGTGACAGTGTCAGACGAAGCCGCAAACCTGCTGGCTGGAAGGTGCCCGCTAGACATAGCGGCAAAGGCGGCGGCAGAAATGAAGGGCAGCCCAATCAACCGTAAAGAGATCATGCAACGTAGCATCAAAGAGTGGCAACAAAGGTGGGAATCATCTACGAAAGGGCGATGGACAAAAGAGTTGATCCCAAGGGTAGATGAATGGATCAACAGAAAGCACGGGGAAACTAGTTTCTACCTCACGCAGTTCCTCACTGGACATGGCTGTTTCCGACAGTACCTCCACAGGTTCACGCATGCAGACCATCCCTATTGTTTGCATTGCGATGGCCAACTAGAAAACGCGGAGCATATTCTTATGAACTGCCACAAATTCGAAAATCAGCGTAACCAACTTGAACGCTGTATAGGAAGCGCAGTAACCCCCAAAGGCCTGCTGAAGGCGATGTTGTCTAATTCAGACAAATGGAAGGAATGTGCAGATATTATCGCTGAAATAATGAAGCTCCTCAGAGAAGATGAAAGAACAGCGCGGCGCGAAAACGCACGTTGAGTGACGATAGATAATAATGTCCAGTGCCTGCCCTGCGAAGTAATATCGGAATTGATAGTCCCGCGGGGATGCCACAGGCCCAGCGTACGAAGGAGGTTGGGTTTAGTCCGTAGGTGCCAGGAGGCAAATCGGGCATGCGAGTCGCACGGGCTTCTCGTATCTATGAAGATTCCCAGCCTACCGGGTCGCAACCAAATAAAAAAAAAAAAAAAAAACACACACACACACACACACAACCAGCATGAGAATTTGAAAAAGTTTTTTTTTTATTTCAACATTTTCCCATGCACTAACATACAAATATATGTATAGCATATATTTTTACCTGCGCATAGGCGCTTTTTTTGGTTAACTGTTCCTTTCTCTAACTTTTTTGTAAATTTCTAACTGCCAAACATATTTTGCCTTTCATGTTTCTGCCAACGGAAAGCAGATGGTAGCGATTGTAGCGCTGTACCTCACCTGCACAAGCCAAGAATATTTAGATGGGGCTTCCAAGTTTTATTTTTAGGTTGCTAATACAAAAAATTGCAGTTCATATCGACATGGGTAGCCAATTGTGAATGACAGGTTTTGCAGTTGCGTTTTGGCGAAAGTCTTTGGAAGTTGAAATGTAGCAAAGAATAAGATAAATCGAAGTAGACGTTTATTTTAACCAAGATTTTTATAAGTGTCTTAATAGTCGTGTATGGTCGAGTCTATAGTCAAAGATTGACTTAGTGAATAATTTCTAAAAATAAACCTTGTTATAAATACTACACCATTTTTAACTTCATTGAAGTTTTACTTCTACGATTTTGCCATCAAATTCGTTTCATTCCACTTACGTCTACACATAGCAATAGCTATTAACATATTAATGCTTAGATCGTAGCTCCGATATGTGGCCGTGCTAATTTGGTTCCGTTCAGTAGACGACTTTTGTGGGGTGCGATAAATGGTGCGTGTACTAGAAAAAAACATTCGGGCTCCTTAAAGCAGAAGACAGAAGAAAAACTTCTTTGCCGGTGTAGTAGAAGTGGTGGTTAGCAGTATTTAGTAGTAATAATAGTTAGTAGTAGGATTATTATTTATTATTATTATTATTATTATTATTATTATTCGTTATTCGTTTACAATAAGACTTAAAATACTAAAATGCAACCCTCGAAGCAACAATGCTTATCTGCAGGTTTATAATTATTTGACATTAACATTTATTCTTATACATATATCTATATGTGAAGATTAGTACAATTTTTCCGACTTAATTTCAATTTAAATTAATCTTGAATTCTAAATAATTTTGAATCATTTCATACATATTACATAATTTTAAGCATTCAATTCTATAATTGTTTAGAAATTTATTACAATAAGCTTTTGATATGATTTTTAATTAAATATTTTCTTTTGGATGTGTTTGGTAGATTCGTTAAATTTATTGGCAGTTCATTAAAAAGTGTTGGGAGCAATACTGAAAGTGAATTTTTGGTATAGTTGTTTAAAAACTTTGGCACTACTAGTCTATTCTCTAGACATCTTCGTGTTTCATGTTTATGAGCAATCGGTATCTTGAAAGTATTTCTATCGTAAAACTCATTTAGAACCGTTATTTTAAAAATCGACTTAACGTCAAGGACCTTCAATGCCCTATTTAGCTGAAGATTCGGAGTGTACATATTTTTTTTCTTTGCTAGTGTTTTTAAAATATAATTTTGGCTTTGTTGTTGTTTCTTACAGTGTATCGAAGAACCCCATGCCGTGATCCCATGTCTTAGATACGACTCTGTTAGTGCTAAATAGGCTTGATGCAATACATCATAATTGCTACAATAACTCAGGTGTTTTAAAAAGTAGGAAGTAGATCGAAGTTTATTTTGAAGATGGGATATGTGCGCATTCCACTTAAAGTTTTCGT
The DNA here is from genome assembly GCA_951828415.1 of Anomoia purmunda. Classification (NCBI taxonomy): domain Eukaryota; kingdom Metazoa; phylum Arthropoda; class Insecta; order Diptera; family Tephritidae; genus Anomoia; species Anomoia purmunda. Next base: position 52,399,569 of record OX639996.1, on the reverse strand, counting down.
CAAGTATAATACCGAGATATTTGTACGTATTAACGATGTCTATTTCCTTGGTACAGTAACAGGGTGTCAGGTTTTTATGAAGGCAATCGTAATTATGAAATATTAGTTTTATTTTAGAGCGGTGAATATGCGGCGGTCTTATGTGCATTAATTTCGTCTTTGTTGCATTTATTGCTAGTCCATTATCGTGCGACCATTTGGTTATTAAATCTAATTTTCCTTGCATTATATTTATTGCGGTGTGGAGGTCTCTGTGTGGCACCACAATTGCTGTATCATCGGCGTAAGCAAATACTTCACAGTTATTAAGTGCTTTAAGCATACTATTTGCATATATAATATACAAAAGTGGACCTAATTTAGATCCTTCAGGAACTCCGTAAAACATTGTTGTGTGATTACTATATTCACTTCGTATTTTAACTCTAAATTGCCTTAATTCTAGGTAGCTTGCAAACCATTTAAGACAATCTCCTCTTATCCCGGCATTATCTCACGCTTGCAGCAATTTTGTGTGCGATAGTGTGTCAAATGCTTTACTAAAGTCAATAAACAGAGCTAAAGTATGGTAGTTCTTCCCCAAGTTTTCATTAATTTTGCCAGCGAATCTACCCAGCAGTTGATTGATGTTCTAATATTTTTGAAATCCATATTACCTTTGATCAATTATTTTATATTTTTTATAAATTTAGTTAACCGACTGACAATAACTTCCTCCATAATTTTTTCAATAACCGGGAGTATAGATATCGGACGATAGTTCCGTGGGTCAGATTTGATTCCGGTTTTGAAAATAGATTTTATGACTGATAATTTTAATGACTTAGGTACTGTACACTGAGTAAGACTAAGGTTGACAAGACGTAAAAAAATCGATGTGACCATAATTAAAATAACAGTTAATATGGCTATGGTTAATCTAAAGTAAATATTAAATAGTGTTGTCATTGCTTATATTGCAAGCCATGGACAAGCAAAATTAAGCTCGTTGTAAACAATAATATCTAAATCCAATGGCTTTGCTTTACGTACAACATTGCAGAGAAATTTTTAAATTTGCAAATCGAATTTCTACTTTGACCATACGCTGCGTATGAGCAAGATTTAAGAGTTTCATAGTAGTAATATAGTAGTGATTTAAGAGTAGTCAGATCTGGTAAAATATTTCGATAATAAATTTATATAGCCTATACCATACGTTAACACATAAGCTATATTATATGGAGAGTTACCACCTGTCAAAAAAGTTGTAGTAAATTAAATAGATAAGATAAATCACATATTATATATATATTTATATATATATATATATATGTGGGAACGTATCACCGGACTATTATCAGACGGACAAATGTACCTTTGCACAAAAGCACAGCAGGGAAACACTGACGGCACGACTGGCAAAAGGGGGACAAGCCACAGAAAACGGAATACAGTTGAACCGAACGGACGGCAACGTTAATATGAGTACATAGAATTTAAATATTGTTAAACTGTCTTATGATGTCGGCTCGGTAATCCTACATTTATATAACAACTGGATAAATCTGGATAAGATTTTGCAATTTATTTATAAAGTTTCAGACCAAAATTTGATTTTTCATTTAAAGGCCTTCATATGTAGAAGTGGGGTACGCTTAGTTATTGTTGTTGTTGTTGTTGTTGTAACAGCATAAAACATACCCCATACAATTTTGGGGAATGCTGCTGAAGTGACAGTCCTTGGTCCGGGTCGTTCCGGTATCGTAGAACCGACTGTCATGGGAACGCTTAGTAAACTTGTTCAGTTGCCGGATGTTTCCTATTAGAACAAGAGCTTGTGACAGATATTAACGTTTAAATTTTCATCCCGGCAATGCTCGCTACTTGGTAAAATAAAATGGCAAAGTTCGCCCAAATTTGGTGGTGTTTTTTTTTATGTGAACCTACCGGCAGTACAGAACTCAAGGAACTTTCAAAACATTAATTGACACACCCTCACTCAGTTTGGTGGTAGTGGTGTTCCAGTATCACTGTGTACTCCATTCTACTTTGTACTTGACTTAATTTATTTTATTTTATTTCTGCTTTTTTTTTTTTTAAAGAAACAATGCCAATGTTATATATAACAAAGTTTTTATGTAATATACTTATGTATAAGTGAATGATTATAGAAACCTACATATGCTTATATTTATCATGTATATATTGTATATATTATCGCTGTTTAGCTTCCACTCTAAAATGAAGTTGGAATTAGGAAGAGAAAGAGTTGCTTAAAATGAAAAAAATGCTTGAGTGTTTTGTATTCAAGTTTCATTAACGTTGCTGTAAGTAAATACTTACGCAATGTACTCGAAACATTCAGAAAGCTTTGCAATTTTCCGATAGTTTTCAGTCGAAGACCTACTCTCGGCTTTATGGAAAGAGATCATAAAGATTGTTTTCAAACTGAGAGAAAAATGCCTAATTTATATGCGCGGCGGAAAAATAACTACACTAATTTTCAATATGTTAACGATTGTGTTTTTTTTTGTAGAGTTATAATGACATAGTTTTCCACTGAGAGAAAGCCAATAGAAGATTTATTTTTGATCTTCTGTTTTTCGGACAGAGTGAGAACTTGATGTTAATTGAAACAATTTTCCGTCATTTCTTGACAAGATTAGTTTAGAGACAAACTGGCTTCGGCGTTGTGCCACAAAATGAAGAATGACACTGAAGATCGCACAACAACGTCAACGGTTTGTCTCCATGTCAAGCTTGAGAAGGGATGCCAGACGTTCGCTCCAGTATACACAAAACATAGGAATTCAAAAACCTTAGTTTACAAAGAAGTTGCAACACTTCCACCGTTCTTCTAACAGAAAATCTTGTCTTATCTCACCGTATCAGAACTAATTTGACTTTTGCTGATTGACATTAGACTCCGATTCGATCAAATTGGTTTGTAGTGTGGTGAAATAAGACAACATTTCTTGCCACACTGAACGAAATGACATGTAACTTCTTTGTAATCTACGTTCTTTGGAAAAACTTATTCAAGCAGAAGAAGAAGACATTAAGCAGACCCATTGAGTGAAGAATATTTAGAATATGGGCCATTGAAGTACCTCAGGTAAAGGAAGTTTATAGGAAAATACAGAATAACATGCCGACTTTATAAGGTCAAGTGAAGAATAACTCTGAAAGATTTTGCTTTAAGCCACATTATGCCGTAGATTGCAAAAATTTAATTTGCCACCATTCATACAAACTAAAATACATTCAGTAATTATCCGAATGACGAGAAATCAGCCACCATTTCAATCAGTATACGAATGGAGAATGAACCTGAAAACAAAGATAGTATGTATGAGAGTTGCGCTTCAAAAAAACAAAAAAAACATCTATGATCAAGGGCTCTGTTTTATTTTTCTAAGTCCAATGTTGCGGCTAAATGAATCTAACTTTTAAGAAGATAAATATTAGTCATTTAAATCACTCTGTATTCGTTTAAATCAAAATGTTTTTAGAAATACTGATTTTTTTTCCCTCTGAGTACAACTCTAAACTGAACGAAGCGTGGATTGACCATTTTGAATTTTTTCAATCCGTTTCATTCAGTTTCAAAACCTAGAATTGAAAGGTCACGAATAAGTAAGTTATTGAATCGAAAATTGTTAAAAGTATTCAATTTACAAAGCTGTACTTGTATCTTAATTTCAGATATTAAAACAATACATAATTTACACTTTACTTTCCAAAAAAGTGGTTTTTGTTCTTAATATACGTGCCTATTCAACAATGTCGTTCAGCTGCTTATATTAATACAGTGGTGTGCGACATCCAACATACATACAAATATACATATATGTATGTATATGTATATATTTAAAAAGATCAACAATCTAAAGATTTAACTAAACACAGAACGACTTACATTCTTTTTACATTGAAACACTGAAAGTGTTAAACACTTACAATAAATTTCAAATAGACTCGCTGGTACTTTTTATTCGGTACCGAGCAATTGCCGCCGTGTTAACAAATATTAATACTCGTTTTCAATATGAAAAGTAATACTGCAATGTTTTTTTTTAATAATATAGGAGAATTCGGACAAATAAGGCAAATATCTACTGAATCATTTGTATGATACAAAAAATCAAATCTGTATACTATTTATATTGAGCATATAAGGCTAACATTTTGCAATTATTTATGTTGTTGTATCTTATTATTCTCATTCATAATATCTATTATTTCATTTATCATACAGAAAAACCGCAACAACAACAAAAAGTCAACTAAAAGCACAAATCATGCATTATTGAAAGTGTTGCCAACTTGATCATATCAAATATATATTTTTTTTAAATAATACAGCTATGCTTTTCACATCCTTATTTGCAATGTCATTTTCCGATTTGCTTTTTTAGCCTTTTCATTTTGCCTAGTCACTGGATATTTACCATTTATACATAGTAAGAATTTTTGCAATGCTCTCACATAATCCTATTAGCTGCAACCCGAGCAGGTACTACTTAAATCTTCTTTTAACTTCTTGCCGTTTCAGCCTATTATCCTTCTTTTCAAATGTACAGGTAAACATGCACGCACAAATATATTGCTTAAATTAACACAACCGTAGGAAATGCGAATAGACGACTTTTATTCAAGATATCTGTATATCTAAAGCTTATTTTATATATCTATTGCAATTTTCTTCTGGTTATTTGAAACCCACACTTTGAACAAATATTTCCTATTCATTTTGCAACTTTCTGCCTCATTTTTGTATTGCTCGTACGCATTAATGTAAATCCATACGTGGGTGGGTAGGAGATATATTTTCTCACTTTCTTTATAGAAAATTCATTCAGTTCTTTTTTTCTAGTCAACGAGAACGCTATTTTGAACTCGTTTGCGTTAAATTCCATTTATATGGATTATATAAGTAATATTTGTTTCTATACGTATGCACAAGGGTGGTTCATAAATATCTAGGAAAGGCGCATTACTGGAATTACAGAAAATGGAAAGAATATATTTTGATGACGTCGCCAGAGCCTTAAACCATAGGTTATATCTAGATTGGGAAAACCTGCTCATGAGCAAAGTCGGCGTCTGCAAATCTCATTCGAATACAGACGCGATACAGCGAATTCCAATAATGATAGAGTACAAGATTGCGCCTTCCACGGACCGATAGACCTTTGCGCAAGTAGGTAGTAGGTAAATTTTGTTGTTCATGAGCTGGCTACGCTAAAACTGACAGCGATTTCGGTGCTAGCGATGAAGCTGGGACTGCTAGTATTAGATTTGGAGGTACTTATAGTGGCGGTTGATATTGTGGGGGTAGTTGGTGGCCTTTCACCTTTGGGTTGGTTTTTTGCAGCACTGTCTGAATGGTCGGCACAAGGTATCCCTTCAGTAGCGCGTTGTAGGCTCGATTTTCAAACATGCGCAACGATTTCTCAAGATGCTCAGATTAATTTACTTTAAATTTATTTACTTTCATTTCAGGAATAAAGTTACAAGAAACTTGCGCGTATATGGAAAATGTGTTAAAAAAGCGAGTTGTAAAAAAGTGTAATATACAAAAGCAGTTATCTAAATATACCAATATGAATATGTGTATGTATAATAATAATAATAATAATAGTTTTGCGCTTCTCTCATAGCTTGATGTTTGGCGGAACTTCCGCTACAATTTGCGGTATGCGCCTCGATGTTGTAACACAAATTGAGCGACCTACAATTTTACTGCGACTCCGAACGGCAAATGATTTTTGTTAGAAGTTTCTTCATGACAGAAATACAGGTTTGTCACTGCCTGCCGAGGCCCGACCGCTATTAGAAACACATTTTCTATAATTTTGATGTTACTTGCCGCGGTCAGAAATTGAACCGAAGGAAGATGACAAGCAATATTTTTTTTTGTTTTGATGTAGCGGTAGATGCGGATTTTTGGTTAACTGTAATAACACCACAAAATGTGAAGGCGTTAAGCTTCAGTTTTACTTAGGTAAGGTTGGAGTGGCAGCCGCCTGCAGCGGCTCACTTAGGCCAGTATTAGGAGGCCCATTGTGTTACCACAAAGAAAAATTTGTACCATCCAAGAAGAAGAAATTACTCCTCACTAAACCATTTTGCCTCACTGATGAACCTCAACAAGCAATTTACCTCGGTGTTTGAGACCTCAGTAAGGTCATCCAAAAACGGTAATCCCAGATGTCGCATTCTGCTTTTACAAAGTGCAGGGCACTTACACAGTAGATGCAAAATCGTTTCCACCTCCTCGTCATTCTTGCAGCTCCTACAGCATCTTCGGAAGGGTACCCCCAACCTTTCAGCATGTTTCCCTATCAGACAGTGCCCTGTTAGAGCCCCGATGACGTTGGAAGTGTTTTGCCTTCTTAAAGAGAGAACGCTGCGCGACCGTTTCCGATCCCATTTAGGCCACATCTGCCTTGAGGTTCGGCAGGTCGTATTTTGTGTCCATCTGTTGTCAGCTTGTTCAGTTCGTCTGCCATGCAGTTTCCCTCTATGCCCCGTTGACCAGGGACCCAAATGAGGTACAGTCTATTCTGCTTGGCGGCAGCCCAGTGCGATGTTTGAGTTAAACGTGAAAGAGCTCAGAGATCTTATTGCAGCCTGGCTATAACTAAAAATGAAGAGGTCCCTTCCTATAATCCCGGTTAAAATCTTCCCTACCACTTCCATGATAGCTGAGATCTCGGCCTGGACGCTGCAGTAATCTGGTAACCTAAAGGAAATTTGCAGGAGAGGGTTTTGTGAGAAAGCGCCTCGTCCTACCTTATTATCGAGTTTCGACACATCTTTATAGATAACAATGCTATCAGGTGGAATATGAAACTCAAGTTTCCACTACTCCCTGCTTGGAATTTGTGTTATAAAGTTACTTTCAGAAACCGATGTCGAAGCACACCGGTCCGCGCTGCTCGGAATAGAGCAGAACTTGTTCAAAATACAAGAGTGCCCTTGGCTTTCAGGATGCCACTGGGATGTCTCTCTTAGCCGCAAAGCAGTCATCGCTGCCATCTGTTGTCCAACCAAATATAAAAGAAGGATGTCTAAAATGAAGTTCAAGGCCTCAATTGGAGTGGTTCTGAGCGCCCCACTTATGCAGATCATACTAGATCTTTGCACCCTGGTGAGTAGTCTGACGTTAAGTTATACTTACAGCGCATTGACGTACATGAGGAGAGAACTGACACATAAGAAATCGGTTTAATGGGTTTTGCGTGCAACTGATTACTGAACGAAGCGCATAACATAGAAATCTATGTGACACTTTCAGAGAGTGTTATTACTGTTCTCTATTTTCTACTTGCTTCTATTGTTTCACAAACTCAAACAAGTATAATAAACAGATGAAGTGAGACTATGCAATATGTGAAATATATTCGTCCATCTGTTAACTGCAGTGCCCTTTTTATATCTGCAATGTTATGCAATGTAAATATAAAAAAAAAAATTTTTAATCTAAAATACTTATTTTCAACGTTTTTATAGCAGCACTTTTTTGGGCCACCCTAGTGTACACATATGGAGATTGAAATAGCTAGGGTCGAGTTATTATTTTTTGAATATTTCGCTCAAAGGTTATAAAACAAATAAATGAAAACTGAGAAGTGATCTACAGTTTATGGTTGGTCAATCGAAGGAATAGCTAGAATATATCAAATTATTTTAAAAAGCTAAATATCGTTCCGAAGTTATAAACCACAACCGCTCACCAATTCTCTAGATAATAACCATGTAATTAATAAAAATAAAACTTTTTAGAAAGGAACTGATAGCGTCCTTTATATACAGATATTCTATATATTTTAGGGCAAAACAAGATTTTTTTATTATTGGGCAAGATACTTCATTTTTGGTTTAAAAATATTAAGCGAAGTTTCACTGTTAACTATTTTTGAAGCGAGAAAATAAAACTCTGGATATTGTTGTCATCGTTCAGTTATTTTCTAAAAAGATCGAACAAAATAATAATACAAAATCCTTGTAGTCGATCAAATGAGGATTGAAGGAGCATTGCAAACTTTTTGCTACATCATCTGATCCTTTGCGAAAGATTCTCAAAAGCATAACAATTTGCATCATACAAATTTCAGATTAACAAGTTCCCATCAAATATTTCTCAAATCTGCTGAATTTTTCAGAGTAGTGTATTTCGGAGATCACCACATCTTCTCATCAGACTACTTTCGTTATAGACTTTGCCACGGTTTGAACCAGCCATGCTAACTGTGGGAAAATCGCTTGCTTTCCCATTACCCTATCGCCAAAAAATTGGAAGTTGTTTTCTCATATTATTAACTAATGGAAACTGGCCTCGAGCTCAATAAAATTACACTATTTTCTAAAAATATAAGTTTGGCCGTATACATTATATTATAATAAATGAAAACCTTACCTGTTTATGATGCTTATTTGTTTCGTTTAATTTTATATGCGCTTGTGCGGAAAGTGGAAAATACCGGATATTAAATACAAAAATTCCCAGTGTTCATTTTGTCCTACTGGCACCACTAGAAAATTTTATAAAATGTGCTCTCACGAAACAAAGAGTTTCGTATCATATCATCTATGTGGTTGTGAACTTTAGAAACTCACTCGATCGTCTGGTGTCGACTTGTGCTATGGTTCGTGCACAGCGTTCGCTGATCTGACTAGTTCAACACCTGTCCAAGAAGAAACACACAGATAGCTTAGGCTCCACACACACTTTTTGATCTGGGAGATTTTCTAAAGCGTAGTGAGTTTATCACCCATGCAAATAAGTGCATTTTATAATATTATTGGAAGCGCTAAACTGTTCCCTTTTGTATGTATTGTGATACGCCCTAATGGTTTTGTACAAGTGGCGAAATCAATTTTTTAATAATTGATGAAAAATTATGATGCTTACACCTAGCTACCTAGCTATACTGAATACATTACGATGGGATAATTTCATCCGTATATTTTTATATCAAATTTCAAAATTCAAACATATTTAAATGAAAGTTATTTTTGATGAACACAGCGAGGGTTCTCGTAATAAAATTCAAGAAAGCAACAATGTACTTGCGACTATATGTATAAATATTTAATTTATATACCTACATACATATGTACATTGTTGTCTCCTGGTTGGGCAGGCCATATAGTAAGTCGCGTATAGTGAGAGCCAGAATATGAAATGATGAATCGGCTAAAAACTCTTAGTAGTAATAAATAATTTTCATATCAATCATTTAACGTGATATGAAAATCAATATTCTTACCGCTTCTGGTTAGAGAGAGAGTGAAATAGCACGATAAGTTCTACCTGGCTACGTAGATAGTTTTATACGAAAATTTTAAAAACCTACTAAGAAAGCGGCAAAAAGCACATGGTGGTGTAACAGAAAAAGAGGGAGGAGATAAGTATACACATTTGTGATTTTTGGTATAAAAGTAACATCCACCTTCCGCTATTTATAAAAACGCTTCTTGTACTTTTGCGAAAATATTCAAAACTAAAATAAACTACGAAAGTTGATCTTTTAATAAATTGGTATCTCATCCTAGAGAATGTTTAAAAAAATATTTTTTAATGATGTCATTCTATAATTTATATGATTATATTTTTGCCAACAATAAGACCAAAATGTAATCATATTCTTTCGATTTCATTAGATTTTCATAAGTTGAATTGAATGAGTTAACACATTTTGTGTGAATTAAACAAAAAATCACACCTCTATATAATGTTCTTTTAATACAGCTCAATAGATCGCACATTACATCAATCGTTAAACAGGACGCCTACTGTATTCGTATTTGCCATTTTGACTCTTCTCATTCGTCAGAGAAAAATTACTCTCAAAAATTATCTCTAATTACCGCGATCTTGCACTCTCTCGTTCTTGGTCAGGTCATGTAAAATATATAATTCAGAGAAATATTGAGTTTGAACAAATAAATAACTTCGCTGGTCGCTAGGGGGTAAAAATTTTGCAAAAAAAAAAAATCGTTCTTGGATAATTTTATCAGGCATTTCCTAAAAAAATTTGTAAACAGATTTGTACAGCATATTAAAAAATAAAGGCGGATTCACCGTTCTCTTTCGGTCAAATTTTTATTGGTATTTTAAATGACCCCCCCCTCCGTCTCACTGAGATTGCAACAGAAATTATCCGAGCACTCTTTTTTCGAATCAATTTCATTGGATTTTTTGTGCGGACTATTTTTAAAAATCAATTGCCATTACCTAGATTTTATGTATATCGGCGCAAATTCTATGTTAATTTTTAGCTATCTAAATTTAAATTTCGCAATAATATTGCAATTTTCAACTGATTTAGGAAATTGTTTTAATTGTTAAAATAAAATGAACTAAATGGTAGATCTCATTTTAGCCCAAGACCGACTATTAATTTATGAGAGCAAATAAAAAATTTAATACTTTTTTTTTCAATAAAAAAAAAAGATAACAGCCGACTAATGTTAATGTTAACAGAGCGCTTGTATAAATTTTGATTGACATGGGTCTGTTTTTGTTCTGTTCTGTGTCTGTTTCCTACACAAAAAGTGACAATCGTGCCTGTACATTTAAAAAGAATAAGCAAAGAGTAATGTTCTCTGGTCACACTAAATTACCTTAAATCAATTGTTCCAAATCATTATGTATTTTAAATTTTGCTAATCTCTTATTCCCTTTTATACAAGGCATATGTATGTATGTCCATATATGCCGCTCACTTAGTTACACACATACGGACATTCGTATCCAAGTAAGCAGCAAATATATATTTTCATATGCACTACCGTTTATTGGGTCGAGCGGGTACATATGTGCGAATGTATGTACATTCTTATATCAGGTCTTGTATTAGGAACGCTACAAAGGTTTTTTTTTAAATAAAACAAAAACGGTTTGGGATATGATTTAAATTCTTTATTCCTGTGAAAGTACATTCGATGCCATTATGTATGGAACTCAATTTCTTTTGCATGGGCACCACGGGCACGCTTGCAGAAGTCCAGATGCTGAACCCAATTTTCGACGGTTTTCAAGCATAAATCGGTCGATACTGCTGCAATTTCACGTACGATATTCGTATGAAGTTCATCAATCGTCACTGGCTTGTTGGCATAGACCATAGACTTGACGTAGCCCCACAGGAAATAGTCTAACGGCGTCAAATCGCACGACCGAGGGGGCCAATTGACTTGGCCATTTCGTGAGATAACACGTTCACCAAACTTGGTTTTCAATAAATCGATTGTGACATTCGCTGTGTGGCTTGTGGCGCCGTCCTGTTGGAACCACATATTGTCCAAGTCCATATAATCCAATTCGGGCCAAAAATATTCGGTTATCATTGAGCGGTAGCGATTCCCATTCACAGTAACGTGTCGGTCTCGATCATCACGGAAGAAGTACGGCCCAATTACGCCGCGGGCCCATAAACCGCACCAAACCGTAATTTATTCGGGATGCAATGTTGTCTCATGGAGTACGTGTGGATTGATGCCTGCCCAATAACGAATATATTGCTTATTGACGAAACCATTCAGCCAGAAATGTCGACGACCATAAATTGGACGTAGCGCTATTAAAGTTGAGGCCATTGACGCCGAATTTAGGTAGTCAATTTTAATAATTTCGACTCGTTGTTGGATCGTATATCTTTCCATGATGAAATGGCAAACCTTACTGAAGAGAAATGTCAAAAGAGCGGGGAAAAATATGGCGTCGTTTGCTGTCACTATCGGTCTACTTTTGTAGCGTCCCTATTGCAAGACCCCTTACGTATGAGCTTTGCCAACGCCGACATTGCTCGCGATCAGGTTTTGCACATTTTTACTTATGTATATAATCCTTTTGCCGCTTAATATCTATCTTATTCTTAACATAAAAATATTAGTGGTTACATTCTGAATTCAAATTCAGCCGTCTCCTATAATTATTAAACTTTAAGTATTTGTCTAACATTTGCATTTGTACAAAAAAAAAGAAAAAAAAAAGCAAATAACATCGGAGGCTATGAAGTAATATTTAAATGCAAATAAACTGCATTCTCAGTATTACTATATCACTTAATTTTTAAGAGATATTCACTTAAAAGTTTAGGATATATTTTGAGTTTTATACTAAAAACGCATATTATTTTTTACCCACGTTTTTAAAGGTGTCCTAGAACTCCAATATACAACGCCAAATTATTATAAAAAGAAACATTCCGAAGAATATTAATAAGGGGCACCGATCCAAATGAAACCAAGCGCCACAAGTATTATAACATTGTTCACATAACGATTGTTTGTAACAGTCTAAACCAACCAATATAGGAAGGCCTTTCTAAGGAAAGGCATTCTTGAAGGGCCAACGAAGAAGTAGTAAACAAAATGTTTGCTAGCATGCTTTCTAACCGAGGCTTTTTTTATTTATGATTCACATAAAAATTTAAATTAATAAAACCTACTCACCCTTCAACCCCTTTAAAATGCATTCTACAAAAATCCATCTAGGAGCCATCATGTGGGTATTGAAACGACATCATTTCCAATTGTAAATGCGAAAGCATTAATTAATGTTCCTAGTCAGTTGTAAATGAGAAAATGTCAATTAAAAATAAGAATATTATTTTTATTACATATTTTTTAAATAGTAACTGCAATAAAATTTTCCATGTGCTCACCGGCATATTTTGGTGGGTGATTGCCTCCCCATGGAACGATGATGTCTGTTGAAATGCTTTTGGGATTCTTCTTCTGTCAAAATTGGTATTTACTTCATCCGCGAGCTTTTCTAATCTCTTTAGAATTAATTCTTCTTATTTTCAATTCGCTTTTTCGGATTTCAATTTCATCCTTTTTCATTTACAATTGGAAACGGTATATAAATCTTTCCATTTCATGCTAAAAAGAAAGGAGAAGGGAATGTGGGAACGAAGGCCTCATAACTTTTGGAATTGAAGTTATCTATCTGGGACATAATAATGTGCTTAGAATGAAAGGATAAATTAATTAAGCCGACCGGCAGCTAACATTAAATATTATGGAACAATTTTTTTTTTAAAGCTGTCGGTCGAGTATATTTTTGCCAAGAAAAAACTCCTCACACAAGTAATCTGCCGTTTGGAGATGTCGTAAAATTGAGGTCCCTTAATTTGTGTTCAAGACGCATAACACAAATTTTGGGGAAGCTCGGGCAAATATCCAGCCATAAGCTGTAAGCGCTAACTTATTATTATTATAAAAATTTATTTTCTTGAATTTGATGTGAAGGTTTTGGTTGTATACGAACAAAATATAATCGAATTTATAAGAGGCGCCGCGTCGTACACTTAAAATTAAATGGGTATAGAAATCACCTCACCAAACGCTATCTAACTCTATGGCTTACCAAGAGAATAGAGCTACAATATAACGCACAACTGAAGAGGTACATAGAGCGAAAATACCGCTTGAAATGCCCTATAAATCAGAACCACATTTAGCGGACTTCTCTATGATATTTTCCAATAGGATACCCTTTTTATTATGACTGGGTATGCCTTTTCATAAAAATCAAAAAGATAATCTGTATAACTTAGATAAAAACATTTTCAATAAAATTAAGAAGGGAATTTTGGTTTTCATTACAATATCCTCTTAATTTTAATTAGCCGAAGATCTTATCAATTTAAAATTTTATGCACCTAAATTTTTTTATGTAGATTCTTTTCTGAAAATAAATGTCATGCTGTTTTTATAAACTGTTTATAATATACATATATAATTATGATATTGGGTCTATATTTTAATTCATGCGGGGGTTTTTCAAAATTTGAACGTTTATTTAAGAAAAAGATCTACAATAAATAGTATTACTCAAAGTATTGCCCATCTGAAGCTATGGCTTTTTCCCATCTTTCCGGCAATTTGTGGGTCCCATCCCAAAAGAACTGCGCCGGCTTGGCAGCCAAGAATGAAACGTTGATTTGGCTGGTTGGCCGAATTTCAGATATGATTTTTAGCGCTAGGGGTTGTCGTAATGGACCCATTTTTTATCACCATCCTTTCGACATCTCTCGGCTTGAGTTCATGTGGAACCCAATTTCCTTGCTTTTGAATATATCCAGCTGCTTTTAAACATTTTGAAATTGCTTCTTAAGTTACACCCAAAGATTCTGCGAACTCTTTTTGCGTTTGGCAACAATCTTCATCGAATAATGCTTCCAGTTCTTCATCTTCAAACTTTTTTTGGCTGCCCAGGACGTTCATCGTCTCCCAAGCGAAAATCACCACTTTTAAATCGTGCAAACCACTTTTGGCACATTCGCTTAGCTAGAGCATGTCCACAATAAACTTCGACCAAAATACGATGACTTTCGGCAGCAGTTTTCTTCATATTAAAGTAATGAAGAAGAACTCCCCGCAAAAACACTTTTTCAGGCACAAAGTTCGGCATATTTGAGTGAAAAAAAATTATTGTTGTTTACGCTTCAAATGTATGACATATACTGAAAAGACGTACAATGACAGTAGTTTCCAACGTATGTTCGGAATATATTGGAACGATGGAATACATACAAGTTACGCCATCTGTTAACAAACCGCACGAATTAAGTTATAGACCCAATAATATTACGGGTTTTATATATTGTCTTATAATGGGTCCGTTTCTTTGTAACCTAGTTGCAAAAGAACACTAGGTAGGTTAACAAAATGCAGGTAAAGCAACAACACTAACTCGGAAAAATAGGGGAGTTGAGCCAACTCGGTAAAATGATATCCGACCTGAGATGTAGTGTTGGAAAGTGAAAAATCTGCGCTATTGTGAATTAGCCATAAGAAAATACATGGGAAATTTAGATTTAAGACCTAAATGGTATTTATATGTAAAGTATTTGTAAATATATAGCTATATAAACCTAAAAATGACCACCACAACTATTTTCCGTTCTTAAATATCACTAAACAAATCGCAACATTTCATCCGAGTTGGAGCGTTCTTTTGAAACTCTGGTGCAAAGAAACGGGCCCAATATAAGAATAATTGAAATAAGTTTAATATAACAATGGGTGTGGCCAACTTTTTCGTAGTAATTTTTTGAAATTTACATAATATATGTTCAGACTGTTGTACAACTGGAATTTTTATTATTAATGCACATGAAAAGCAGTGAGCGAAAAAGTGAACGTCACTATCGAGTAAAAATATTTATTTTTAAAAACTTAGTCATGGAACAATAGATAAGTAAACCAAAAATTTTCATTATGAAAGCACAAAAATCTAAACAACAATATTCAAAATATATTACAATAAAAATAAAACAATATAAAGTACATTATTCATGAAGTAAGTACATTATATTTTAAGACGTTAAAAGCAAAATTTGAATTGAAAAGGGCTATTTTCAAAATAAAAAGTAGTCCTTATAATATATCCAATATCGGGTAAATATAGTTTAGTAAAAAAGCGCAGATCTCCTTACAAATTCAATTTATATGATTTTTAACATAAAAACAATTAGATTTCTTCTTAGATTTCCATATTTTTGAATAAAATTCCACAAAAAATTAATAAACAAGAAGTTATCTCCTTATTTCCAGATATTTTTCTTTTCAATAAATTTGAGACAACATTCAGACGAATATTAAGAAGACTTTCTAGTGAAAATTTCTTCGATTTTCTCCCCTCTCCCACTCCATAGCCACCACGCCTTTTTAGACGTCGATTTCTTTTATTATACATAGGTGAACTTTTTAGCTCTGTGCAGTCGCTTTGCTGAGAGTGCAGCATTCGGTTCATAATAAACGGGTGTCAACTGGATTTAGTTAATTTACATAGGTCACTTTAGTTTGCTTCCTTCCTGGTTTACTTTCTAGAGGTTACTCCTTTACGAAGATACATAGTAAGCCAAGGAACCTTGGCATATTTCGTAGTTAGCAGCCGGTGAGTTTTAGACGAGAATTCATGCAAATTGTACTAAGTCACCATACGTTCGTTGCGAATGCCGTAAGCGAAAGTTATCAACTATTGTTAGACTTAGTAAGGCTCAATGTTTCCAAATGAGTTCAATATTTGAAAATAAAATTATCGACCTGACGTAGACCGCAAAAGAATTGACAACAAAAGTCAATATCGTATGAGTATAATAAGCACTCGCCTATGTGTTCCTTGCAGGGTATGTGCAGATGTATACAATAAGCCGTATATCAAGATTTTATGTATGTACATATACAAATATGTACACGTACTGAGTATGAGCTTAGCAGCCCATAAGACGGAAGCCGTACTTATCAGCAGTCGCAAGAAAGTAGAAAAGGTGGTGCTTAAAGTTGGCGATATCGCCATAGAATCCAAACCGCATGTGAAGTACCTAGGGGTATTGGTGGATCACCGACTTAACTTCCGGGACCACTTGGAGTACGCTAGTAAAAAAGCTGCGATTGCAACGGTTGCCCTGTCCAGAATAATGGCAAACATCGGCGGACCAAGGCAGCAGGCCAGACAACTTCTTGCTGGGGTAGTGAAGTCTATCCTCCTTTACGGCGCGGCAGTCTGGCATGACGCATTTAAATATATCTCATACACACGAAGTGCAAACTCCACATACCGCTTGTGTGCTCTCAGAGTGTGTTCTGCGTTCAGAACGGTATCGGAAGACGCGGCGCTCATCATAGCTGGACTCTTCCCATTGAACCTGGAAGTCCAGCAG
This sequence comes from Anomoia purmunda, assembly GCA_951828415.1. NCBI lineage: Eukaryota > Metazoa > Arthropoda > Insecta > Diptera > Tephritidae > Anomoia > Anomoia purmunda. The sequence goes on along the minus strand of OX639996.1, from coordinate 52,382,899 downwards.
ATATGCGAAGCGCGAAACATTACGCGCAACCATCGTCAAAGCAATCCCAATTTGCAACGAACAACGCTTGAGCATCGCAGCATAGCCCAGTGGCAGGCACGTTGGGACACGACAACAAAAGGACGGTGGACGTACCGGCTTATTCCCAAAGTTGAAATATGGCTCCGGAGAAAGCATGGAGAAGTGGACTTCTACCTGACGCAAATACTTAGTGGGCACGGTTGCTTTAAAGCTTATCTACACCGTTTTGGGCATGAGGATTCCCCATATTGTGAGCATTGCGAATCTAAAGTAATTGAAGATGCGGAACATGTGTTCTTCGTATGCCACCGCTTCAGAAATTTAAAGAAGAGAGTGGAAGCAAGACACAGCTGTGTCATTACGCCAGAAAGCCTAGTGGCACTGATGCTGAAGAGCACCGAGGCGTGGAACGATGTGCAGCGTATGGCTGCCGAAGTGATGCAACAGCTAAGAAATAGCGAACAGGCAAGGCGCAGACTTCAGAGGCAGGCTAGACTTTAAGCATCCTGCTCGGTAAGTAATTCAGAGGGTGGGCTAGAAAATACCAACAGTGGGTGGTGCCAAGCGGGTGCAGCTTTTGACGAACTGTACCAGGACAGAAACAGACGATAGAGCTTAGTGCTCAAAACCGCCTCCCGACGAAATACCTGACGGTAGTACCGGGGGGATATATATACGGTACAGGACACACAAGGAGTTTTAGTTTGGGTTAAAGTCCTACTCTACGGGGATCAGGCTTTCGATGCGTTCTCCTTGTATACAAAAAAAAAAAAAAAAAAAACACGTACTGAGTATATTCTTAATGGTGCTGGTGTTTTAACGTAGACATCATTTTGCCAATTGATGTATTCTTATACATACAACATACATATATACTGAGCGCCATAAAAAATAACTGTGTACCCATACTCAAATAAAATTTTATCAACATATACATATGTAGATACTTACGAAAATTTATATTTTTTGTGCTAACTTTAGCTGACTGCGGCTTATTTTTATGCGCTTTGATATGATTCTCAATTATACTTCAATCAATTTTATTGCCATATTACACTTAAAGGAGATTACTTTAGATTTCGACAAGCAGAACATTTTCTGTGCACATCTATGTGTGTGTGTGTGTATGCAATTATGTTGGTATGTATGTATATGTCAGTACCTTTGTCTTTTTAAAAAGGTCGAGGATAAAGTACCAGGTAAATTTTTTTAATATTAAAACCCAAGGGCCATAAACCGGAAAGGAACAAAAATGTGCATGTATTTTGCTATATCTGCAAGATCGTATCAAACTATTTATAAGGGTTGGCTTTCCGACTACTTGAGCAATTTTAGCCAGTTGGATATCGAAATGTTTAAAATGGTTTTATTTACATAAAAAAAAAATTACACAACGCCGAAACCGTTTCAAAGAACATCATATTAATTCAAGTGAAGCGATAAGTTTTGCAATATCTTGAGCACAAAAATAATCAAAAGCCAGCGTGACTACTTCAAACTTAAACCTTATTAATTAAAATTGCTTACCCAAATAATTTTTCAAAATGCTGGCCCTATTTGCAAATTTCGAAAAGAATTAATTGAATTGTGCCTTTTGAAACTTGATTGATATGAACTGTTTTATAAATTTAAAAAAATAAACAAAGTATTGAAATTAAATGAAAACATTTGCGGTTAATTTTTTGAAAGTTTAAATTTTTCACAATTCCAAGCAGTTAGTCATTTGATTCTCATTAAATAATCTGTGTGTTGCAAGTCTAAATATCTATTGTCAAGTTAGAAATAAAGGATAATATTAGTTTTTGAGCTCAAGGCCAGTGTATAAGGAAAAGTAGATATATTGGAAAAATGACAACAACAGTCAGGAGTAGTAGAAATGATAGCTATTTCGGAGATCTCCATCTCCACATCTTCTCATCAGATTTCTTTCATGACTTCCCTTATTGTTCTACCAACACAATTCAAGTACGACAGTCAGTCGCTATTAAGTGAATGTGTGGTTTTTAATTTTTGTTATGTAACACCGAATTTATTTTAGTTTATTATTGTTAGAATTTTGTTACGTTTGGTGATCTCCGAAATAGTTACCACTTCTGACTGTTGTTGTCTATTTTCCAATATACTTTTCCTTATACACTGGCCTTGAGCTCAAAAATTAATATTATCGTTAAATAAAAAATCAGGACGAAATATAATATACATATGAATGTTAGGCATAAAGTATTTTGAATAAGACCAAAAAAAGTATACAAGATTTTTAGTAAAGTTAAAATACAGCTGACCAGACCACATATGAAAATATTGCATTATCTTTAAGACAAATTCATATACTAGGGTATTGGAATCTTCCATCGAAAATATTAAATAAACTAAAAACTAAAAACTAAAATGGATGGTTTTTTTTTAATACAAAAGTTGTTGAAATATAGCAAGCTATAAACATTAATCGATTATTAAATTTTTTCTATTTTTTGGTATATTTTGTTTTACTTTTTTGTTTGTTCAAAGAATACCGTTATAAGAAAGATGGACATTATTTCTCAACCTATGTCAACGAATTCGCTGTGATTTAGTAAAATATCGAAAATTTTATTTTATTGTAAATTACCGATGATATAGATGGGAAATGTCACGCCTATTCCCAATATTTTTTACATGGAATACGGAATACCAAACTCAATCTTTTACATCAAATGTGAGAAAATTACCTTGTAGAGTTACTAAGTAATATCCGATTTTTCTGCCCTTTGTAACTTACCGTTATAAAAGCGGAGAACGTTATTTTTTGTCCGATTTATATTATATTCAAAAGTCTTCTTACTGAACTGATAAGCCAAGCGTGTAACAAACTTAGTAGAGTTTAATGCAGTGGTTGCGGCGAAAACAGATTTGCTTATTTAGTGGGCGATTGTTATTTTACAAAATTTTATTTAGCCTGCCTATTTTCCACCCCAACTTTTTTCATCGTATTTCAACAAATTGCCCTATATAGTTACTGAATTTATTAATTCCTTTTGATCTTATTTTAATAAATTTTGAAATGATGCTTATTAAGTTGAAATCTAGTTGTATATCAAAACTAGTAGAGTTTAAAAATGAAATAAAATTGAAATGATGAAAAATCGATTCCTTTCTTTTCTTTAATCGATATACTGATTATTCAAGAATACCTGTACGAAATTTCGGATTGAAATTCTAAGTAGTTTAGAAGATATAGTCGGTTAAGTGAAACGTGCACCACGGCGAGTTGATGGGTGCAAGTCTGCTCCGCGCAGGATTGAGCAAAAACTATTTAGCATGGCTACAAAAATGACAAATTTTATTGAAGAATATTAATAACTCTTCGATATGAACCTATAAAATTAAATAAAAACTTATTTTTTGATTTGTTTTTACTGAACTGAACAAACTTTTCGGTGAAAATTAAAGTTTTTTTTTTTTTTTGAATAAAATGGTTTAAGTGGTTTAACAAACATATCAACATTTGTGTTTCAGTTGAGTGTATCGAGGGTAATCACGCACGCAGATCGAAGGCGTTCGCGGGAAGACCTCTTTTCCGTATTTTCAGCCAATATTTTTTTTAACATTTCTTTATATATTTAAAAAAAATATACCATAGAGAAAAATATCCTATGTTGTTTTTATAATTCTGCAAAAAAAGTCAAAATCCGTTGTCTTTTGGGCTCTAGGGGGCAGGTTCCCTTAAGAAATATAAATATAAAGTGAGCGGCACCACGCCCATTTCCACAACTTTTGTAACCCATGCGATGTGCCCAACTAATGAGAAAGACAAAAAAAAAAGGATGGCTAGTGTTCCCTACAAGCAGTTGGTTGTCTGCTCTTGCCGCTCTGGTCACATGACATGATATCTGATTCGCTGTTAACTTGCTAAGCCGATACAGTACGAACCCAGGGAAGGCTCATTGGGTTGCAGTAAAGCCGGTCATCCGCTATCTAAAATGCATCATCGGCTTAGTCTATTAAAGGAGCTTTGGCGGCGTCTTTGGTTTTTGTGGCGCTGATTGGGCAAATAACGTAAGTGATTGCCGATCAACAATGGGCTATATTTTTTTTCATTCCAGAATGGAGCCACTTCTTGGGCTACCAAAAGGTAGCGGACGTTTGCCTTATCATCTACTTAGGCCGAATTAATGTCAATGGTGGCTGCGACACGGGAATCAATCTGGCTCAAGCGATTGGAAAAGAAGTTAGTGCGTAAAGCTTCTAAATCAATTACTTTGTTTTCCGATAATAAGAGCGCTATACACATAATTGAAAACAACTCGTATTCAAGTAGAACGAAACACACCGATATCAAATCAAAGTTAATTTCAGAAAAAATAAAAGACCGACAAATTAAACTATATTATATTAGCACCGACAAAATGCTGGCCGATATTTTTACAAAAGCATTATATGCGCCAAAACTAAAACAATTTTCAAATGATTTTGGCTTAAAGTAATTTCTTTCGATCTAAGTAAATATGATAGATATATTGTTTGTTAATTTGAATTATATAACTTTGCTTTAAATTGAATTTACCATTGCATAAAGCAATCTTATTTCTTGGCAAAGAAAATAACTGTATTTGCTACTGTATAACGTATCATATTTTCTAAAACCAATGGATTGTTTTTTTTTTTTTTTTTTTTTAAATTAAATGTTTAATTTAAGGAAGGTGTTGGAAGAAAAATTGAATATTTGAACGTGTGAATCACCCTTCAAAAAATATGTATTTACTTTTTGACAAATGTTAATAGGACTCGAAGCGAAGTTTACTACAAATAAAGTTTCCTTCATCCGGTTTCGACTATCGCAAAGAACGCACGCCTTTTTAATTTTACTATTTTTGCCTTTGCATACTTTAACATAGGATTTATTGTAAATAATAGAAGAAGTCGGCGTGGTTTTTTTTCCAAAGATTTTCAATTCCATATATCTGGGAATGGCATTCTTGCATACAAAATTTGATTGAAGTATCTTTAAGTTGCTGAATTATCACATTTTTTGATTTTTGTAAATTACCGTTAATTGAAAAGTGGGCGTGTTTTTTGTTCAATTTTAAAAATTTTCGAAATTTTGCTTACCGACATGAAATGCAATGTGTGTACCAAATCTGGTAGAGTTTGGTAACATAGCTTCGGATATATAGCTTTTGTCACTAAAGTGGGCGGGGCCGAAATTAAAGTTTATTTGGATTTCACTCAAATTCAAAATATACAGATTTAACCCTCATATGACCTTTGGGTAGAAATCTACCCAAAAAGAATCGTTTTGTGCCCTGTTTTACTTAAGTACTTTTTGTGGTACTTTCAGCTTTTGTTACTTTATCAGTATCGTTGTTTTACTTCAAAAACCTCTATAATAAAGTTTTTTTATGAACCAAAATTATGGTTTTTAAAAAAGTTACGTTTTCGACCTTTTGGGTAGGTTTCTACTCATAAAGTATTTTGAAGTAATAATATCAAGAGATTTACTTGTGACTCTGTGGATTATTGGTTTTTTTTTGTATAAAACTTGTATATTAATTACGTAATAGCAGAAATTTTAAAATACAACCCTGATGCTGCTTCATTACCAGCTTGTTCCTCATTTCGAAAAAGGGGATTCCCCGACAAAATTTGTAACAGGCAAGAACAAAGTGATAAAGGGTCACTTTCTGTGTATTTACTTACAGAACGGTTTGATCATCTTAGTTGCGTATCTAAAATTTATTGTTTTATTATTACTTTTGTTCTTGTGAAAATGGGAAAACCGAAATACTTGACTGATGAGGAAATTGGCTTATTAGTGGAAAGTAGTGAAAGCGATTTTTCAGTTAGCTCTTGTGAAGAACATCAACCTTCTGGAGATGCTGAACATTCATCTAACTATAACAAGTGCAAGTGACAGCAGTGTGGAGAAAACTGGAAGTGACGAAATGGTCACAAACGCAGATTTATATACTTCAAAAGACGGCATAAGGTGGAGTTCCCTACCGGTTAGCGTAGAAGGAAGAAAGCGCAAAGAAAACATAATAACTTTATATCCAGGTGCAACAAGTTACACCGCATCACGCGTGCAAGATAAAAGGGATTCATTTTTACTTTTTTTCACACCGGCAATGGAAACTGCAATAATTGAGCATTCAAATGCTTTTGGTAAAAAAATGCATCCAAAAGAGCATATCAGTATTGACCGAGAACTGTTACATGCTTACTTTGGTGTCCTGGTTTTAAGTGGGGTATTCAGGTAATTGGCGATAAAACAGCAATTTTTTATCATCCTTGCATGATATGTACATTTTTAGGTCAAAAAATGAATCGGTAAAAGATCTTTTTGATGCAAATTTCGGAAGGCCTGCTTTTCGGGCAATAATGTCAAAAAATACTTTTAAATACGTCAATAAAGTTTTGCGTTTTGATGATGTGCTTAGTCGAAGACAAAACCGTTCGTCAGATAAATTTGCACCAATCAGAAGTTTGTGGAATAAGTGAGCCGAAAATTTGCCACTGCATTATAACCCACACGAATGCGTAACAGTTGATGAGCAGCTTTTAGGCTTTGCTCGTTCCGGCAATATATGCCATTTAAACCTGAGAAGTACGGTCTGAAGTCTTGGATTTGATTCAAGGCCTCAAAGGACACAACGTCACCATGGACAATTTTTTTTCGTCCTATGAACTTGGTCAAGAACTTCTGCGTAAAAATCTAACAATGGTAGACACAGTTAGAAATTGCCCTTGTTTCATTCGACATTTGCTTTTACACCAGACACGACGTTAGTATCATACATTGGACATAAAAACAAATGTACTATTCTCCAAAGTACACTTCACCATAGCCCAGAAGTGGAATCTGGTTCTCGAAAACTACCCACAATAATTTCTTATTATAATTCCACTAGAGGCGGGGTCGACACCGTGGACCAAATGCTATCATGTTACAGCTGCGAACGGAAAACAAACCGATGGCCAATGACGGCTTTTTATAATATGATTGATATTTCAGCCTTGAATGCATATACATATTATATACAACGAATTATACCCAAACTGGCAGATTACACAAAAAACTACAAAGAGAAAAAAATTTTTCCGCGATCTTGGCAAGAAGTTAGCTAAAAATTATATGACTCAGCATTCCAGAGGGCCTCGAACACAATCCTCTCAAACATTCCTTGAAAAAACTTGTGCTGAAATTGCTGCCGAATCGCCCACTACTTCCAGTGCAGTGAAACGCTCCTCATCTGGTTGCTCACCTTGCTTAAAAAGTTGAACTCTTTTGAACTTTTGAAATGGATATAACTGACCAACCTAAAGGAAGAGGCAGGTGCGCTGCATGTTATGATGAGGGTGTGAAGGATAAAAAGAGTGAATTAATATGTTTTTTGTGTAAAAAACCTTGTTGTAAAACCAAACATAACAGAAATATTTGCGTAAAATGTATTATAAATGAATAACAATACCATGGGTAGAATTCTACACATAACGACTGACACGTGATTTTTTTCTAAGGTCATATGAGGGTTAAAGTATTTGGTAAAAAATTTGTGAAAAATACAATAATATATTAGGTATCTACAAAGTACCGAAATGGCAATAGATCAAAGTATGTTTAACCTCAAAATTATCGATGACAATGCCAGTTTTTATACAAGGTGGCGCTAAAGTAATCCTCCTATCAGAAAATGCTATAAATTTTGCGATTGGCCCCTAATGTCAGTTCTGTTTTGACATTTGTGTAGTAAACACATGCGAAATACACGTTAATAAACAATGTTACGCTACACTGCTCCAGAACGCGGAATATTGCTGACTATTTATTTGACCAATAATCGGTCGGTGACTTTGGCACAACGTGAATTTCGTCGCAGATTTCCTGCCCGTCCAACGCCTACTAGTGAAACACTGCGACGTTTAGCCGCTCGCCTCGAAGAGACTGGCACACTACGAGATGCTGCCAGGCGTGGCAGACCCTGGAGTAGCCGTTCTGCAGAGAATATTGCTGCTGTAGCCGAGGATGTCATGGAAGCGCCGTCGACATCGACCAGACGACGTGTCACGCAAATGGGTATCAGTCGACGGTCTTTACAGCGAATTTTGGTACAAGATTTGAAGATGTTTCCGTACAAAGTCCAGAATCGCGTCTAACATACGCTCAAGCCATCCTTAATCACCACCAAGAGGAAGATAATTTTTCATCAAAAATAATCATGAGGGATGAGGCCCATTTCCATCTTAGCGGGTACGTAAATAAGCAAAATGTACGCTTCTGAAGCACTGAAAATCCGCGTGTAATCCACGAAGAGCCATTACACCCGCTCAAAGTCACTGTATGGTGTGCTGTTTTCGCTGGAGGAGTCATCGGACCTTTTTTCTTCGAAGACGTCGGGGGCCAAACGGTTACTGTGAATGGTGAGCGCTACAGAGCAATGATCAACGAGTTTTTTTTGCCGCAACTTGATGAATTGGGATTGGAAAACATGTGGTTCCAACAGCTCGGTGCAATGGCACACACTGCACGTGCCACAACCGATATGCTGAAGGATACATTTCCCGGGCGCCTAATCTCCCGTTTTGGCGATTAGCACTGGCCAGCAAGATCGCCTGATTTGACCGCTCCAGACTTCTTTTTGTGGGGCTTTTTGAAGTCGCGGGTTTATGTCAACAAGCCTCAGACTCTTGCAGCTCTTAAAGAGAATATCCGTCAAGAATGTGAGGAGCTATCGCCGGAAGTTTTGGCCAAAGTGATGGAAAATGCCATAAAAAGGGCCCAAATGACAATCAACTGTGGCGGCGGCCATTTATAAATTTACAAATAAAAATAATCCACAAGAAGAATCAAAGTTTTTCATTTTTTTTTTAAATTACAGCCAAAAAACATCGGAAGTTTACTTTTGCGCCACCTTGTATATATTGGCACTAGTGTTGTTATATCTCAGGACTTAAATGGAAATCCTCTAATTATTAAAACAATAATGATTGCTTTAACCACATTTTTTTTATACAGAAATTTAAATTTGTTCAAAAATTCTGTAACGTTTTAACTCAAAGTGGTGTACGCCTAGAGTAGCTTTTGTCAAGCAACATAAAAATAAAAGGTCAATAATTATTTCCACTTTTTTTTTTACATGTCTCTGAACCAAATAGCAACCGTAACCATCAACCATCACGACACAATTTCCCTTTACACCGAAACGTAAAATACTAGAAATGTCGGAAAACAACAGCAATGCGGTGGAAACGTGTTTATTTATGTTTATCTGGTGGCAATTGCAATTTTGTTGTCCTCATTTCCTAGCCCATCCTCGACACGTTAAATAGTAATGGTTCTAACGCGGCATCATTATGCAAATTTCGTTGACACCTTTTCGCGTACAATTTCGATGGTATTTTCATTTTTACTACCATTTTGTAGTTAGTTGCAGGCAAATGTGTTTGTTTTATGTAGCAAGTGCATTGCCACTAGTTCTATCGGCTGCTCACAGATGCGAATCAGCTGTACACCTGTGCTACTGACAAATTTCGCTACCACCATGCCCATTTTTGTATTCGCTTAACAGACATTAAATTACATATACAACTACTTTGCAGCAAGTCACAAATGAAAAATGCTAGTATTTAACTAACACTAAACTCATGATAATAGTATTGTAATTGGAGCGGATGTGTATTGAAATATGCAAACTATTGGCAACTTTTAGTATTTCGTAAAAATGTTTTATATTATGCTTGCAATTTTACAAAAAAAATTAAATGGTATTAATATATTGATTTTGTTGATCTCGAGGCCAGTTTTTTTAAGAATATTATGAAAATGCAACAAATTTTCAAAGTAGTAGAAGTGATAGCTGCTTTTTCGGACAATCACGCCCAAAATCAAGCTATAGCTAGACACACAATATACTTATAGATTTGTTAACTAAAACAACAAGTACGTTGCCAAGCACATAATGGCGACATCACACTTAATAGCGGTATGGTTGGAGATAGAGATAATAAGAAAGCAAACAATTTGCACACGATAAGCGTGACACAGCAGCGTGCGAGCCCTTGTAAAGTCTATAACGAAAGAAGTCGGATAAGGAGATGTGGTGCGCTACCACAAAAAATGTCTGTAGAGTCTTCATGTTAAAACTCAGTTATACCAAAAGACCATATATGTAGTAAAGTTAACTATGTATGCTAAAGCAACTTGTTTCTCAAATGGAAAATATGATGAATATTCTTAATGAAAACAATTGATGGACAACACAAGTAAAATAAAAATAGCACTTTGGAATGGGAACGTGCTCAGCAAGTATGCTTTAGAAGTTAGAACTTTTTTCACCGCCAATAACATAAAGCTAGCCACTGAAACCCACTACTTCAAAAGCTACTTCAAAATCCCAAGATGCGCAAGGTTTACGACTAATCGTCCTGACAATAGAGCCCATGACGGCATAGCTATTATTATCAAAGAAGGCTTTAAATGTATTGAACTTGAAAACATGACACTAAATAACATATAAGCAACTCCTATACAAATTGAAGGCGGGCAAGGCGCGATCACGCTTTCATTAATACATGGTTCTTCGAAATATAACAACGAAAAATCAAACTACGGACGCTTGACATGGTGGTGACTTTGATGCAAAAAACACAGTTTGTGGGTTTAGATTGAAAAACAAAAAAGAAAGAAATCTCCTGAACGCTATAAAGCAAAATAAGAGCAGGTTCAGAAGTAGTGAACAACCTTAAACGACCTTAAAACGACTACAAGTGAAATTCGACAAAAATATCTGACTTCTCTACAATATAAAAAGTCACCTGGTTTTTTCTTGATTTCAGGAAAAGTCTTAAGGGTTAAGTTACCCGACGTAGCCTACATAATAAAAAATAATAAAGTATTTCTCTGTGATTTGAAAAGTTACTAAAATTATTGGTTTGGTAAAACCAGGTAAAAGTCCCTTAGAGAATACCTCGTATTGACCCATAGGATTGATGCAGACGCTGTCAAGAGTATAGGAAAAACTTCTAATCGATTGACTTGACCCAATCTTGACTCAACAAAATGTAATTCCTACACATCAATTTGGATTCAGACGAAAACACTCCACAATACATCAAGTTCATAGGGTAGTAAACGAGTTATCAAAATACTTAAATGACAAAAAATACTGCGCGTGCTGTGTATTTAGACGTCTCAAATGCATTTGATAGCGTATGGCATAAGGGCCTACTTCACAAACTTAAAACATTTCTACCAATGTACTATAACGATTTGCTTAAAAGCTACATTAGTGATAGGAACTTCTTTGTCACATTCCAAGATGCTGACTCTGAAATGTGCAGCATGAGCGCTGGTGTTCCTCATGGTAATGTGCTTGGTCCTTTACTCTATCTTATATATACTTCAGATGTTCCTATTCCAACCATTGTAGACGAGTTGATTGCAACATTTGCAGATTATACAGTTCTGCTTTCTTCAAGCAAACATCTTGCCATAGTTGGGAAAAAATTGCAGACCCTATTCAACGACATCCAGAGGTGGTTCAACTTTTGGGGAAATCAAATAAACGCAGACAAGATAGTGCAAGTAATTCACACAAACCGCAAGATCTACCAACAGCAACTAATTAAAATAGATGGCCACGCAATTAAAACTGGCTATAAATAAAGCAAGATACCTTGGCATTACAATGGATGCGAAATTGGTATGGAATGAACACGTAAACAAGAAGAGGAACATAAACAAAAATAAGTTCCGACAACTGCAATGGCTTTTAGGAGAACAGTCAAACTTATAGCAACGAAATATTAATAAACAAGATTGTCATAGCTCCTGTCTGGACTTATTGTATTCAGAAATGGGGCACCGCATCCAAAAGGAACGTTACAAAAGTTCAGCCTAAAACAGCAGACGGCCCTTGGTACATCACAAATGACACCCTACATCAGGAACTCACAATCTACACCGTAGAAGAAGCAATTAAGAAAATCAGCACGAAACATATTATAGAACTGAAAAACCGCCCCCACAATGAAGTACAATAAATACCGTTAGACGAAGAAAAACGTCACAGAAGGCCTAAACGATTGACAATGTCAGATCTGTCATCCAGAGACTTCCATTATGTAATGAGATTACTTACTATTAAAATTAAATACGCACCATGTTCAACAACTTTTTTTAAATCTACGTGAGACGCTCAACATTTTTATAAATTTCTTCACATACATTCGCCTAACTGTATCTTTGCTATGTTGGTTTTTAAGTCAAACATCTCTTTCTCTAACTGTTTTAAAATTTCATATACACCACATTTTTCGCCTACAATTTTTAGCCTACGATGCCAAGCTCCAATAAGGTTTTGCGTGCTCGGAAAATTATTTTAAAATTAATACGACTTTGTATCCGCTAATATAATTTTTTTTAAATAATTATTTGTCGAACTGGCATTCAGTGATTTATAATAATCGAACACACTTTCAGGAGGAACAAAGGAAAAACTTTTCAGCATGGGTATTGAGTAAGTCCTTCGTTTTGAACTCAAATGATCTCGAAATGATCTGGGCATCAGGAAAATATTTTTTTTTTTAGCATAGAGGAGATGGTTTGCTCAAAATCCGTTATTACTCTTTGTGGATATAAATGAATATAAGGTGCTAGAGCCAAATCAAACAATTGGTGAAAGAAATCGGTGTATGCCTGCTTAGATTTTTTGCTTAGAAGGCAAAAAAATAGAAGTACAAATTGACCGCTAATTAAATTGATGAAATGATGAACAGCTGTCGGCAAATTGTGCCATGTATGTATAGATTAAAAAGGGCATATGTAAATTGAAACTATTTATCGCGGGTTTTACACGGTTCAGTGAAATTATACCGGGTTTGAAACTATCTTATCTAAAAATTTGGTTTCAAAATTATGTACAACAAACCTAATACACATCGTGCGCTATATAGTCGGTTGTATTAGTTCTTTAAAACTGTTTTCATGTTTTGGGATTTTATTTTCAGGATCTCCGTGGGTTTCACGTTTTTTTTTTTGTTTTTTAGCGCTTCATTTATTTATTCATTTATATCCGGCGTACTTTGAAACGCCTCGAAAAGTCCGAAAGATTGCTTTTAATGCACTTGTGTACTGAAACAATTTAGCTTAGAAGTCTTGGTTTTATCTTACAAATGAAGCTAAAACTCAGTTACTTTGTGGCGAAACTATTTTCGAACAAAATCGATTACTTTTGAGTGTTATGTAATAAACAAATTGATTATGGGTAGAACTCATCCTCTTCTTTCTTACAATTTCAAACAAATTAAGATACCAGTATCTTTCTCCGATTGGTGCACAACCAGCAAAATGTTCTAAAATGGAAGTTCCTGGTAATCAAAATGGTTGTTTGCAAGGAGAATACGAAGAAAGGCAAAATAACAGAGCTGATATATTGCTTTTGTAAAATATGTATAAAATTTTGTTTCGTAATCTATTAAATAAAAACCATTCAATGCTTATAAATTTCTTCGCACGAAATCTCAATATGAGTAGATATCTGCCCACAACGTCGAAAGACACCAATGGATTTTAAGATCAACGAACGGTTAAACCAATATTCCACAAAAGCACAAATACAAAATCCAAAAATTTATTTAGTGTGATATCGTTGCACTAATTTTTAAGAATTTTTATATTTAAAAAAAAAACCCCCAAACATGAGGGTCATTCAAATCGGGCCAAAGATCTTAATATTACTTGGGAATATTTTGTTTAAACTCTTAAAATGTAACGATTGTCATAATTTCGATTAAGTGCTTAAGTCATTTCCACATTCGTTAACATCGCAATACTCAATATTTTCCTACGCTAAATAACCAAATAACACAAAACCGCACCCAACAGCAATTCTTAGAAAAATATTAGCCCCATTAAATATGGCACGTTCTGCTTAATACGTTTTTTTTTTTTTACTTTTTCTCTCCCTCTTCAGGAAACAATTTATTTTTGTCGATTATTTATGTGATTCTTCGTATTTTGCGAGCTATTGATATGAATACTTTTGTTTGGCTGTCATATAACTACCCGAATATTGGCCCATGACATCAATGTAATAAAATCGTTTAACGATGTTATAAAAATGTTAATAAATCTAAAGGAAAAATACAGCTAGAAAGCAACAAGGATTTCTATTTACACTTGGCTGATTGGTAATATGAAATATGAATGGGAAACCTTTAACTAAATGGTCGAGCAAATAGGAATATAAATAGAATAAAAATCTAGATATTAAAATTAGTATTTTGTTATGTGAAGAGATACATTTTTGTGCAAATTAATAAAAAGGTAGCGTGTTGGGGTACGAGTTTTTGTGTAGAGAATGGCAGATTGGCAACGCATACTCTATCTAACTCTCCAATTTGTCGTACGGAAAGCACACCACCATTTTACTAAAAAAAACACTAATGTTGCAAATGCCTTTTAATTAATAAAAGGCAATAAAAAATAAAAATTGGTTCGCAGATACTTGCGATATTCATTCTTAATTCAAGCCAACGAAAACTTTCAGTGCTCCTTCATGTAGAGCAAGACGTCATCAAAAAAAATATACAAAATCAATGGAAATGTATAATAAAATAAAACTTGCTATTTATCTTACTAACATTGAATGGAAGTTAAAACTGCATATCTGAAAAACTTTTGAAAAATCTTAGGAAAAAGTCCAACCTTTTAATGGTTTGTCTAAATAAAATTATATTTTGTTCAAACATTAATAAAAAAATTTTAAATCGAAAATATTATAGATATTATAAAAAATAACTATTAACCTTCAAGCAGGCGCGCGGCGTTGAATCAGAGAACTTGTAAGTAATGAGAACGCGCTGATGGCGATTGACACAAAAATTGCCGGAAACTCGAAAGAATATTCTTTTGACGATTCCCCCTATCCCTTTCAACCCTTCTCTTATCCTCAACTGTTGCATAACTCATCTGCCGTCTCAAGTTGCGTCTCGCGATCCAGAAACTGGTTTTTTTGTTTACTTATTTTTCTTCTATGGTTTTTGTTTTGATTTATTACTTATCTTCTTCCTTTTGAACACATGCAGCCGCTCGCCTCCGCAATAGCCTCTCTGCTCTAAATATAGCAAAATATGGTGAAAATGGTTTTTATTGGTGTGGTAGAATTGTTGAATTCTCCCGACGGCACGTACAAATTTTGTTGATGAAAAAGCTGTTTTAACATTTGCGCCTTCTCATTACTTACAAGTTCTCTGGCGCGACGTTCAGCGCGATCAATTACTTTTCAGCAGTCAACCAATTTGATTAATTTTATCTCGTAACCGGATTTTTTTTTATAAAATGAGTCGTCGACCGCTACACACAAAGTAAAATACTGGCGCAAATAGTACTAAGAGAAGATGGCGAAACTGAATCAGAGCTTAGTGACCAAGGTTCAGAAACTTCCGACCACATCGTTCCAGAGGAAACTCAATCCTTCGAGGAAGCGGGCAGCGCGGAATCAGATCTGGAAAATTTGTCTCTTTCAGAAGTAAGCAGGTATCTTACGGGGCGTGATAAGGTAACAAAGTGGCAAAAATCAAATAACAACCGGGTGAGACGTCAAGTCCAATATATTCTGACTGAAGATTCAGGTGCTCTTAGAAATGGCTTGGCAGTGACAACATTTGTACAAGCCTGGAATTTATTCATCACGGAGAACATTATTGAAGAAATTGTTCTATACACCAACGAATTCATACAAAAAAAGGCGGTATCGTATGACAGACGACGTGACTGCAAACCAACTGATGCTGTGGAAATTCGAGCACATTTGAACCTTGAGGATGTCACATGCAAATTTGGAGGATTTGTACTCAACTGATGGTTTCTAGAACTATGTCACTGAAAAGAACACAATTTTTACTCAATTCATTGCGTTTTGATGATGCTGCCACACGAACGTCTCGTCGTGCCTGGGGCAAAGCTGCACCATTAAGAGGTGTTTTAGAAATGTTTACACAAAACTGCCTTTACCGTATTCTGTGGGACAAGATGCGGTCATTGATGAGATGATGGCAGGTTTTCGAGGATAATGTCCTTTCCGACAATATATAAAATCAAAACCCGATAACTACGGAATAAAGCTGTATCCGCTTTTAGACGCTGCTACGTTTTATGTTCTCAACATTCAACTTTATGCTGGTAAGCAGCCTGAGGGACCGTACCAGTTGAGTAATGCTGCAGCAGATGTCGTGAAGAGACTCATTACACCAATATCTTGTACTGGACGAAATTTAACAATCGACAATTGGTACATTAGTGTGCCCTTGATTGACGATTTGGGCAAAAATCATAAAATTTTGGTGGTTGGTACCATGGGCAAAAACAAAAAGGATATTCCTCCGTGCTTTACTGATAAAAATAAACCTAAATATTCAAGTCAATTTGGCTTTTCTGACTCAGCCACACTGGTGTCATGCGTGCCTAAAAAGAAGATATCGGTAATTCTAATATCATCACTTCATAGTGCTGCTGAAATTGATGGAAGTACGAATGAAAAGCGCAAACCCAGTATCGTAACTTTTTACAATTAAACAAAAGGCGGTGTCGATGAAGTAGATAAAAAAGTAAAAATGTATTCGACATCACGGGAGAATAACAGATGGCCATTGACACTCTTCTTTCGTCTTCTGGATATTGCTGGAATAAATTCCATGGTAATATTGAGGGCAAATAACGTGGTCATACAGAAAAGCCGAATGTATTTACGTACTTTAGGCATTGAACTGGCAAAAGAGTACATCCAAAGAAGAGCAACGATGGTAAACCTTCCAAGAAAACTGAAGTGAAATATAAGGGAACATCTGAATATGGATGCTGAAGATGTTGCTAATAATGAAGCGAGCACTAGTTCCAGCACATGCAGAGGAAGCTGCGAAATATGTCCAGCAAAAAAAAGGAGGCAATCGAAGACACAATGCACATCTTGCCGGAGAAATATTTGCAGAAGCTACACTAAATACATTTGCAATAAATGTTATGAGGATGAAGAAACTGATTCTGAAGAAAACTAGATTTAGTTTAATTATTGTTTTTACTAGTCTGAAATACTTACACTAAGGTTTTGAGTTCCTAAATGGCTGTTTAATCCAACTATTGTTTGAGTTAAATTAATTGATTTTATAATAGTTTTTATCTGAACTTAAGTTATTTGTTTTATGTTATTTGAGTTTAAACAAAACGCTAATGCTTCCGAGCATAAAAAAATAAATTATCATTGATTAAATATTGTTCTAATCCTCTAAAATATCCCATAGGTCTTTTTGACTACGCGCGACCGCTACCGTTACAAATGACCGCGCGCTGCTTGAAGGTTAAGCCATGAGTTACGGAATATTCAATTTACATTTTATTTATGTACAAGGTGCCGCAAAAGTAATCCTCCTATCAGAAAATGCTATAAATTTTGCGATTGGCCCCTAATGTAAGTTCTGTTTTGACATTTGTGTAGTAAACACATGCGAAATACACGTTAATAAACAATGTTACGCTACACTGCTCCAGAACGCGGAATATTGCTGACTATTTATTTGACCAATAATCGGTGGGTGACTTTGGCACAACGTGAATTTCGTCGCAGATTTCCTGGCCGTCCAACGCCTACTGGTGAAACACTGCGACGTTTAGCCGCTCGCCTCGAAGAGACTGGCACAACACGAGATGCTGCCAGGCGTGGCAGACCCCAGAGTAGCCGTTCTGCAGAGAATATTACTGCTGTAGCCGAGGATGTCATGGAAGTGTTGTCGACATCGACCAGTCGACGTGCCACCCAAATGGGTATCAGTCGACGGTCTTTACAGCGAATTTTGGTACAAGATTTGAAGATGTTTCCGTACAAAGTCCAGACGGTGCATCAGCTGTAAGCTGCTGACCGCCAATCGCGTCTAACATTCGCTCAAGCCATCCTTAATCACCACCAAGAGGAAGATGATTTTTCATCAAAAATAATCATGAGTGATGAGGCCCATTTCCATCTTAGCGGGTACGTAAATAAGCAAAACTGGAAATCCGCGTGTAACCCACGAAGAGCCATTACACCCGCTCAAAGTCACTGTATGGTGTGCCGTTTTCGCTGGAGGAGTCATCGGACCTTTTTTCTTCGAAGACGTCGCGGGCCAAACGGTTACTGTGAATGGTGAGCGCTACAGAGCAATGATCAACGAGTTCTTTTTGCCGCAACTTGATGAATTGGGATTGGAAAACATGTGGTTCCAACAGGACGGTGCAACGGCACACACTGCACGTGCCACAACCGATGTGCTGAAGGATACATTTCCCGGGCGCCTAATCTCCCGTTTTGGCGATTTGCACTGGCCAGCAAGATCGCCTGATTTGACCGCTTCAGACTTCTTTTTGTGGGGCTTTTTGAAGTCGCGGGTTTATGTCAACAAGCCTCAGACTCTTGCAGCTCTTAAAGAGAATATCCGTCAAGAATGTGAGGACCTATCGCCGGAAGTTTTGGCCACAGTGATGGAAAATGCCATAAAATGGCTCAAATGACAATCAACTGTGGCGGCGGCCATTTACATGACATCATATTCTCGACTTGATGTAAAAAAAATTAAAAGATCAAATAAAAATAATCCACAAGAAGAATCAAAGTTTTTCATTTTTTTTTAAATTACAGCCAAAAAACATCGGAAGTTTACTTTTGCGCCACCTTGTATTATGAAATTGCTGTCAAAAATTGGGAAGCCATGGATAGACCCTCTTGATCTTTCGAATCTATTATTTTTTCGATTATTTCATTCATAAATGCACTTCGATCGGCTTTCGAACTTCATAATATGTAAGAATACATATGTACAAATTAAAAGTACTGCTGCCATATATAACTTTTATATTTTCTATCTTTTAGAGTTAGACCTTTGGAATTTTGTGTACCATATTTTTTAAATAAAAATAATATATTAAACAAAAATATTTTAAATTCTTTCAAAATGGTTTTTAATAATTTGCATTTCAATCAAGCATTGATTCAAATTATAGCAATGGTCGCGGCCAAATGTTGGCAATCTGTGGCGTGTATGCTGTTAGCTTTAATATGTTGCTTATTATTTCCTGAAGTCACAAGTTTATGTCAATAAGCCGCAATCAACCGGTGCTAGTAAAGCCAACATAGCCCAGCCAGATTTATAGATACAACAGATTCATTAGAAATTGGATCACTCGAATACTTGTCACTGATGCCTTCCATTTCCAGACAGACAAAAAAAACGAATTATAACTACAAAATTCATAACTCCGAAAAAAAAATCTTGGCTATTGGTGATTTATACTGATTGTAGTTCAAAGTGTTTATTTCCCGGTGAAAGAGTTCCAGAGAAAAAAAGAATACACTTTTTGAGAAAATAAAAGTTAAAAAAAATTTTCACTTTTTGTTTATTGTTAAATAAATGGAAATCAATCATTTTATCATTCTATCTTAAAGTACCAAGAACAACTGACATTTTAGTAAACACATTGCTAGAATCCATTGAATTTTGACAAAGTTATGGGCATTTAAAAAAAAAATTCTCACTGTCAACTTGAATAATCGATTTTTGTATGAAAAACAAAATCGCGTTTAATTCGGGCGAAAAATTTTTCCGAGGCAAAAGAAAAAATACGTGTCTCATTATTTGGACCAACAAACAATGTATTTGAGTTTGGTCGAAATTAAAAATCATGCTTGTACCTGACCGGTTGTCTGGAAATGGAAAGCATCCACTGTGAAATTCCACGGTGAGTATTAAAACTCTGGCTACGTACATTTCTTTTTTGACATTTTCTTTGAATTTTATGAATTTATTGAAACTTAAAATCAAAAAAAAAGTTCGAGGCTCTAGTAACTACAACAACGAAATCCTTGGTCTGCTTGGTATCTAATCTCGTGGAAGAAATCGTTTCGCTTTGTCAAAGCTCTGTTAAAAGAGTTGGAGCCAACGTATTCGATGGCATTCTCATTATCATCGAAAAAAAAGTGATTGGTTTAAAAAATTTACTGTTCTTATTTATTTATGACAGAATGTCGCAAACTCAAAAACTTAACTTTGAATAACTGCTAGGTTAAATATTTATCTTTTTAACTCTGAGTTGATGCCTAGCATTCTGCTGCGCAAAAAAAATTATCAATTTAACCGGTAAACTCTGAGTTAAGTAGATAGCCTGCTTTCTCACAAGTGGGGCTAAATATTTATCAATCGTAGCGACTTCAATTCCGAATGAACGATATTTTATCTAAAGCAGAAGCAACTTTCACGCAGTAGTGAAACCGTTTGACATAGAAGAGACTTTTCAAATTGTTGTTTTTAAATTATGTGCTGAATCAATTATTTTTTTGTTTCGAGATCCTTGTATTTCTGTTATTTATAGAGGTTAAGATGGCACGGTAAAATAGTTTTTCTCACACAATTAGTTGAAATTGAAATATTTGAAAAAAATATCGATATTTTTACTGTTGACGTTTCATATTACTATTATGTTTGCATCTCTCTACGTCGTACAGCAAATCTGGAATACCCGCCGAGCTTAGGTCGGCCAAACAGTCAAGAAAGTACTTATTAAAAAATTGGTTTAGAGTCTTGGCGAAGACAGGACATTAGCAGGAATATTGTTCGATTTTCTTCGGTTAGGCATCCATATCTCTTTCGATGCAGTGCCCAGCTATTACTTCGACCAGTAATCTGGCATGTGTTTTTCATGGCCCACATGGCATTCACCTCCTCGATGAGACGCGCAATGCTGGAAGCCACCGAGCAGCCTCTATTATGGCTTTTAGCTCTGCCTGAAAACGCTGCCGTGCTCTGGTAAGTGAAAGCGGGATTGCTACTTAAGTATTGAGATATGTGATATGTTAACAATGACATTCTCATTCCAACGCTTGAAACTTTTAATGGAAAAAAAACTCAGAATATTTTTTAAAACAAATTTTTGAAATATTTATAAAAAGTACAAGAACGGAATTGAAACGTGACCTTTTTCCTCGTTTTGTTTTGCATATTTAACCACTCGCAAGCTAACCTCCAAAGTTAAATAAATTCTAATATTTAATGTTGTTATTATTATTTTATTGTTGTTATTATAGTTACGGTAATTATAACTCAAATAAAAGTTGATCTTCTATATACCACGGCAATAAGCATACTCAATAAAATGTATGCAGAATTATGAATCATTTTTATATTTTAATTTTTGGTCAATATTTTGTTGCTTGCATAAATTTACCAGGTATCCACAAAATGTAAATAGTTTAAAATATATTTGCCATCTTATGGTTATCCACTACCGTATTGACTTCAAAACTGTAATATCAATGCAAATTGTTTAGTTCATTCGAGTTTGCTGACACAAAACTCAATTAAATAGACTTGTTTAGTTTCTTTTGTGTCCGCTAGCCGACTAAAGCAACAATGAGAAAATGCTTCTGGGAAATCAATTGCTTATGTCCACAAGTTCTTGTTGGAAGTAATTCAATTAGTTGAGCTGTTGAATTAAATCACAGTGAGCTGAGAATAGAGAAAACTATGTTAGATGGATGTACTACAATTATGTATACAAATTTGTACGCTAGGTATAAATAGATATACTATGATCTTCGTATACTGCATTATAAGTTTCCTATTACGAATTATAATTAAGACATTTACGCAATTGAAGAGAGCGGATTATAGTTATGTTCGACTGTCAATAATATTTATATACATATGTGTATATTCTTCATTTGCTCTTTGACTCGAAAACGACGCATAACATATACTCTTATTAAGTTTTTGTAAATCCCGTCTGCCCGCAATTAATCAAATTTCTTAACTTTTTTGAATTTATTGGGTTGATTGATGAAAAATATGGCACCCAAGGTATTTATTATAACTTTGTTCGCCGAAAGATTGTTTGTAACAGCATAAAGCAACTGAGATAGAAATAGACTATATATGTATATTCCAAAAATTATTAGAATTAATAGCAAATTTGATTAAGCCATGACTGTCTGTCTCTCCGTGCAATGGATAACTCGAGAAAATATTAAGCTATCTGAACGAAGCACGCATTGTCGGTAACCCACGGTAGCTTGGTAATGTTAGTTGCCAAATCGGATCATAACCACGCCCAAATAACGGTTTTTTGTGAAAGTCAAAAGAATGCGATATTTCAGTTTCCAGTCAGTCGGGGAAAGGAATACGTGTGTAAATGTTTATTTTGAAAGTAGGCGTGGCAGCGGTTACTTTAGTAGAGAACTTGATCGAACTTAACGAAATTTAGTACACATTTTGCATTTTCAATGAGTAATCAAACCATCGAAAATTATAAAAGTCAGACAAAATACACGCGCACCGATATTTAAATAACTATTAAGCACAAATTGCTTGGCACCGTCCACTATAGATGAAATAGGTACATATACACCCTGGGAAACCAAAAAGAAACAGCGCATCAAGCATTTCACGGAAATTTGATTTTTGTGAGCGGCGTATTCCCCGAATACTAATAAAATGAGTTGAATGGTACCGAGGGGGATACTTTTCTAACTACGGGTTGGCCAAAAGAAACCAAGGAGTGTAAGAGTTTAATAAGTTTTTCGTTTATTAATTTTTTTTTATTTTTTCTTTCAGATTATATAATATACAAAAGGGAAATTTTTTTACACTAAGTATGAAAAATGATGTCTCTTAAATGACCACCGTTTTCAGCTTCGCACTGATGGGCTCTTTTTAGAGCATTTTCCATAACATCTTTCAAAACTTGTGGCTGTTGCGTTCGAATTTCTGCAACAATGTTTGCCTTGAGTTCAAGGATTGTCTCTGGCTTGTTCACATACACTCGCTCCTTCAAATAAACCCAAAGAAAATAGTCGGGTGCTGTCAAATCTGGCGATCGCGCTGGCGAAATAATTTCCGAATTTCTGGAAATTATTCGCCCTACAAAAATTTGACTTAAAAGTGCCATTGTGTCTCGGGCAGTATGGGCCGTCGCTCCGTCCTGCTGAAACCACATACCAGGTCTGTTTTCAAGAGCAGGACGTAAAAAATTTTCTATCATAAACCGATACCGCTCTCCATTTACGGTTACAGCACTTCCATTTTCATTCTCGAAGAAGTAAGGCCCAATGACATTTTCAGATGTGATCCCACACCATACTGTACACCTGATGGGGTGCAATTTGGCGTTGATGAATGGCTCTTGGATTTTGAGAACCCCAGAACCTACAGTTCTGCTTATTAACAAAGCCATTCAAATGAAAATGAGCTTCATCACTCATAATCAAATTTTTAATGAAGTTGATTTCATTTCTGGCCAACTCTTGAAATTTAACTGCAAAACTTAGATTAGAAAATTATAAATTCTCCAAGTGTTGTCTATATAATCTGAAAGAAAAAATAAAAAAAACTTAATAAACGAAAAAGTTATTAAACTTTTACACCCATTGGTTTCTTTTGACCCACCCTGTATTTCTTCCATTAGCGTTTGGAACTCAGTTCGCAAGCTCATTGAGTACTCGTACTTTTGACTGTGGCTTTAAAAGCCGCAATTCTTATCCTGACTGAACGAAAAGTGTCTGTTCGTAAAACAGTAGCTGATTAACAGTTTAATGAAAATTAAGTTTTTTATTTTTTTTTTTAAATACCATGAATCTTTGTCAGCTGGAGAGGAACAAATGATCACACAGGAAAAAATGCACAAAATCGAGAGTAAACCGCGCTAGTTTGAGAACAAGCCTTCAAAACCGTTTCAAAAAAGCTGCCGAGATAACAAAAGAGTGGCGGAAATCGTTTCCAAAGAATATTTCGATTCAACCCGTTCAATGCCAGATGGGTATGTCTGCAAAAAACAACTTTTAACTGCAAAAATGAAAGTACTGCGGTTCAACTGGGCCAAAAGTAAAGTAAAATGGACTGAAACGGAAGAAGGTCGTGTTAGAATTTAAGATGAGTTCAAATTCAATATGATGGCTACCGCACCGTTCGTCGTAGACCAGGTGAACGATTTGCGGGAAATTGCATACTTTCATTTGTAAACCATTCTCCCAATACCAAGTATGGGCAAATTACGCTTGAGTATCTAAAATATTTCTATGATTTTATGTCCAAAAAAAGTAGAGTGTAGAAGGCGCACAGGGTATTAAAAAATTAAGAAAAAACCGATTCTTTAAAATTAGATAAGTCAAATTTTTCTTAACTGAAGTATACTCGTAGGTATAAACAAGAACCAAAAAAATGTTGGTTTTCCAACACGTCAAATTTTTCAATATTTTTTTTCAAAAGCTCAAAAGCTGCTAAAGAACAAAAAATGGATGCTGTCTGTTTCAAATTCTAGTGAACTGATCATTTTAACAAAATTTTGTTTAATCCTCGCCTTTCTCTCCCCAACAAATTTCTGTGTATGTGAATAAATTTTGAATTTAATAAATATTGAAATTATGTTTATTAAGTTGGCATCTATGTATTTAAACCGAAATTGGTTCGGTTTGCTCAGGCACTTTAAGAAATATAATTATTTGGTTTAAAGTGGGCGGCACAAGTTATGTAACAGACTCCTGGCCCTCTCCAATCCAATCGGGTATTGATCAGGTTTGAGTAAAATACCTTTTACTATGCTGCATATAAAATTTGAGAGAATTATCTTTAAGTTACTGAAATATCGCATTATTTTCATTTTTGTAAATTACCGATGTATGAGAGGTGTGCGCGGTATTCAAGATTTTGGTCTAAAGTGGGCAGTGCCAATGCTAATTCCATCATTTTCGATTCAGTAAATTTTTTGGTGCAACCAAATACTGCACATTAAGTTTGAGCAAGTTAGCCAAATACTGAATTAAATATCGTCTTCCCTTTGATTTTGGGAAACCACTAATATAAGAAAGGTGGACTTGGTTTTGTCTGATTTTTTAAATTTTCAGAAGTTTACTTATTGACTAGAAATTCAATGTGTAAAGTGGAGCTCCCGCCCATTTATTACGTTGATTTTAATTTTTTTAATTTCATTATCCAATTTCGTCTCAAATTTGTTACACTCCGTGGGCGTATTGGCGAGTTATTTATTTTTCTCATGGCGCCTCATTATGATTGAATACACACAAGAAGTCAGACAAATGGTTTGACAAATGGTCAAACACTACGCTTTCGAATGCCGCGCTTACGATAGACGACAATTTATGGTATTGGCTGAGCTCGCAGATTAAAATCCAAAAGTCTAATTTAGTTCGCCAAGCGGAAGTAAATATGCCACGATATCTTCGCCAGTTTTGCCAGATAAGGATTCAACGATCGTCTTTATTTCTGCCATTCCAAAGGACGTTAGGTTAGGTTAGGTTACTGTGGTAGTTCCCGCAATGGGAACTCACTTAGACATAGTAGGAGTCCATTGTGATACCTCCTGTTTTATGAACGGTAACGTGAATCGGAAAATTCAGAAAAAAATAACCTGAGAAACGTTGCGTGCCCCGAACGAAGTCACGCAAATTACCAATTTCCACACAAGAAGTACTAGCCTAGGTTCTTGAACCTCAGTCTCGCAAAGGCAGGGCAGCTGAGCAGAAAATGAAAAGATGAATCTATCTCATACTCCTCCATACAGCTGCGGCAGAAAGGGTCAGAGACTATCTTCAGCCTAACCGCATGAATACCCAACGGAAAATGTTCAGTCAGAACACCTATGAGGGTCGAGAGTTGCCGCTTGGTATGCGACCTCAGCTGACCACCTGGTATAACCTAACCTAAGGTAACTACAGGGCTTTTCAATAGCAACGCAACAAAAGTTTTTTTTAAATAAAACAAAAACGGTTTGGGATATGAATGAAGATCTTTATTCCTGTGAAAGTAGATTCGATGCCATGATGTATGGAGCTCGATTGCTTTTGCATGGACAGCACGGGAACGCTTGCAGAAGTCCAGATGCTGAACCCAATTTTCGACGGTTTTCAAGCATAAATCGGCCGATACTGCTGCAATTTCATGCTCGATATTCGTACGAAGTTTATCAATCGTCACTGGTTTGTTGGCATAGACCATAGGCTTGACGCAGCCCCACAGGAAATAGTCTAACGGCGTCAAATCGCACGACCGTGGCGGCCAATTGACTGGCCCATTTCGTGAGATACGAGCAACACGTTCACCAAACTTGGTTTTCAATAAATCGATTGTGACATTCGCTGTGTGCCTTGTGGCGCCGTTCTGTTCGAACCACATATTGTCCAAGTCCATATCATCCAATTTGGGCAAAAAATTGTCGGTTATTCTTGAGCGGTAGCGGTTCCCATTCACTATCGCTCTACTTTTGTAGCGTCCGTATTGCAAGACCTTTATATGCCCTGCATGAAGTGAAGGTAGCTTAAACCTAACTTTACCATTTTTCAAAAATTTCTAAATGCATTTGTGTATCAAAAATAATGCTTTGGAAAACATTTCGCTTAAGTTTTTTTTTCTTGCGGTTGGGCTCATATTGCCCTGTTAATAATTTTCTTTGAAAATTTGAATTCACTGGTATTCAAGTACCCGATTCCAAAAAATATCGCTTGAAAAGTATCCAGCACAAAAAAAATGGTCCGGAATGGCTGAAATATCGATATGGTTGCAAGTTGCAAATGCCGATAGGCTATTTTTTTACATAACAATATAAAATTGTTAAATTTCAATCATTAAAAACAAATGTTTTTATTTTAACTTTTACAAAAATATGAAGGTATGTTTGTTTATGTGGTACACTGAAATTGATGGATTTAAATTAAAGTATTCTTTTAATCACTGTGCAGAGCCGTACGAGCGGCTGACGAAGCAGCTTCACATTGCAATGTAAATTACCTATTTTCATGCCAATTACTTCGCATAAACCAAGTGACGTCACACGTGTCATTCCTAATTTTACTTGACAGCTCTGTAGCTGCAGTGTTGCTTTTGCGTTTGTTCAAAGTAATCGATGGCAGAGATTGTGTACATTTTTATTATATTTAAATTTTAATGTAAGAATATCCTTTTTTAATTTACGATTATGAAAGAAAAAAGCTTCTAGAAGCAATCAAAATTGCTGAGAGCTTATAATATTACAATGAATACGATATAAAATATTTTGAGGCGTATTATCATAAGAATATCAACGTGCACTAAGACAGAGAGTTCTACTTTAGCTCAAAGCGTATACCATCTTGAATTAAGAGTAACCGATTTTATTTTAAGAGTGACTATTTTTTTATGGAAATACGAATGAATGGTAATTCAAGCACAAACAGCCTTAAACCAAAAATATTACATATTCGAATTCTAATATTTTAAAATGCGCATTTTTCGTAGTTGGATTCAAAATTTTCGATCTGTTTATGCTTGATTTTGCAACTTTTCACGCTGAGTGTATCTAGTATTGCAACATAATATTTTCAGTATGTGAACTACACATAAAAAAAAAACTTGCACATAGAGATGCTATCTGCATTTGTCATAATGAATTTCAGCACCAAAAATTACTACAACAACAGCATCCGGGCAGCAGCATAAGCGCCATTCCGCATAATGTCACTTAATTCAGCGAAAAATGTCATAACATAAATAACTAACGGCTCCACTGAATGATGCGTCGGTTGCAGTATGGCAGCATAGCGGAAGCAATGCAGGCAGTAGCATTCAATTTGGCACAACGAAAATATGTTGGCTTTTTAAGCTAAATTTGTCATAAAATATGTCACTTTCAGGCGATTGTGTAATAGTGCAATAGCGTAAATGTGAGCAAAGGCTAAAAATGTATACATATTTACATACATAAATATTTAAATAAATAAAATTAGATGAAAACGATGCAAACACTTCGCTATTTTTCCTTTTTTGCAGAAGAGTGCAATTTCTGGTGTAAAATATTATATTTAAAAAAAAAAACTTGCTGTAAAGTTGAATGCCAAAAATGAAATATTAACAATACTTTTTTTTTAATGCCTACATGCAAAATGAAATTAAAATGAGTAGCGGATTTTTGTTTGCTAATGTGTGTTGTTGTTATTGTTATATATTCGCGATTGTAGTTACTCCTTTGTATAAATATAGTAACACTTAGCCAAGCGTGAATAAAATTTTGCATATTGTGCGGAAAAAAGCAATGAAACAATTGTGTTCCCGCCAGAAGTCAGCGGAATTAGTTAACAGCTGTCAACCTAAAAGTTGTTGATGAATTTATGAAGGCTTAAAAAAAGGCAACATATCTACACCGACAATATGACAGCTGCGGTAAATTTATTGGTTGAAATGCCAGAAGCTGAACAAATTTTGGACAATGCTTAAATACTTCAAAAAATAGCTTATGTTCAGGTAAGTGTAGCCATTTCCGTGGTGTCATTTAATTTTGTGGTATAGTGAACAACACTTTCTAACACAAAAAATTCGAAAATGTTAAATTTTTTTTAAATAAAGAATAAATAAAGAAGCTATATACTTTAACCCTGCTGTTAGGTTAAGACCATTTGGTCCAATTTTTTTTTTTGTTTTCTTTGTAACTTTGGAACGGTGATATATACTGTCTAAATTTTTCAGCTCAGGTGGTCTTTTTATAAAACAATATTATGTGCGAAAATTTAATTCTCTGACTTAAAACTGGACTAAGATAAATTGAAAATTACGAATCTTAGGTTAAGGGACCATTTGGTCCATAGTATATTTTCTTTGATTTTCTTTACATTAATTTTCCAAAAATAAGTATTTATTAGTTTGTTCGATATTTTTTGGCACTACATGATGAGCAAAAAAATGTTTTTCGGTTGGTTTTGCAAATAAACGCACTGCAAATGGAGCATTTTACATCAGACTTAGACTTGCAGCAACTACAAATTCCTCGCTTTCGAGCTCCTGAACTAGAAGCATTTTTAGAGCAGGCCACTGGTGCTGGGTTTTACCAGAGTTGAGTAAATAATAAAATAATAATATTTAGCAAGTATTGAACCAACCTAAATATAAAGACTAAGATTAAATTGTTATTTTGTATGAAAACTGCAGTATGGACCAAATGGTCCTCTAACCTAAGATTCGTAAGTTTTTTTTAACCTAACAGCAGGGTTAATACAATTTTCCAAGTTTTCAAGTTTCCAAATTTGCAAACTTCGTACTTCGTCGGCCATTATTTCTTCTCATTATTTTAATCAAAATAATGATAACAGATGTCAGCTAACTCCAAAATGTTGCGCAAAAGCCATACGTCAGTGAAAAGTGTTCGCAAAATTGCTAAGGGAGTGGTGAAAAATTCGTAAGGGTCTAATATTTAATTGGTAAGTCTTCCTACATTGAGAACTCCAAGTATTTCTTTTTTGTAAATTTATGTTTTAAAACCAGTGTATAATAGAAAAGTAATTCAAACCTTTAAATAAATAATAGCACAAAAAAAGGCGAGGCATTTTTTTAAGATGTACTAGGTCACAAAAAAACGGGCCCATTACTGTAGTCTACGGAAGTAATGTTTGATGTTGTTACTACAAATTTTGTGTTTTATGTTTTAAATAAATCTGTGCAAATAGTGTAAATACTAAGGATTCAATTACATTGTATTATTTTGTGTAAAATGGTTACAATAAAAAAGCGTATTTTTTATAATTTACAACGAAAAAAATAGTACTCTTGCAGGGAATTAGGACAAAATTTTCGCACGAAATTAGGTACATTACGTATCATTTTTGGATAAATGATATAAAGGTTAAAGTTGGATTTTTTTTATATTTTATTAATCGTGAACTATAGCAAAAGGTCTCTGGTTCAACAGAAAAGTTTCACTGCTTTTTGCTGGGCTAAAATGTTACTTTAGAAGTGGCTATGTCTTAATAACGGGGTTTTTCAATAGCGACGCTACAAAAGTAGACCGATAGTGACAGCAAACGACGCCACATTTTTTCACGCTCTTTTGACATTTCGCTTCAGTAAGGTTTGCCATTTCATCATGGAAAGATACGAGTATACGATCCAACAACGAGTCGAAATTATTAAAATTTACAACCGAAATTCGGAGTCAATGGCCCCAACTTTAAGAGCGCTACATCCAATTTATGGTCGCCGTCATTTCTGGCTAAATGGCTTCGTCAATAAGTAAAATATGCGTTATTGGACAGGCAGCAATCAGCAATCCACACGTACTCCATGAGTCAACATTGCATCCCGAAAAAAAATTACGGTTTGGTGCGGTTTATGGGCCGGCGGCGTCAGCGCTACCGCTTATTGATAACCGAATATTTTTGGCCAGCATTGGATGATATGGATTTGGACAATATGTGGTTCCAACAGAACGGCGCCACAAGCCACACAGCCACACAGCGAATGTCACAATCGATTTATTGAAAACCAAGTTTGGTGAACGTGTTATCTCACGAAATGGCCAAGTCAATTGGCCGCCTCGGGCGTGCGATTTGACGCCGTTAGACTATTTACTTTAGGGCTACGTCAAGTCTATGGTCTATGCCAACAAGCCAGCGACGATTGATGAACTTCGTACGAATATCGAACGTGAAATTGCAGCAGTATCGGCTGATTTATGCTTGAAAACCGTCGAAAATTGGGTTCAGCGTCTGGACTTCTGCAAGCGTGCCCGTGGTGCACATGCAAAATAAATCGAGTTCCATACATAATGGCATCGAATGTACTTTGACATGAATAAAAAATTTAACTCATATCTCAAACCGTTTTTGTTTTATTTAAAAAAAACTGTTGTAGCGTTCTTATTGCAAGACCCGATATTTACCTGCATATATGTAACTCTTACATAACTTACTTTAAACTTAAATGCTTTTGAATATCCTCTTTTTAATTCAAGTAGCTTTCTCATTCAGTCTCATCCAATGCCCCAGCTATACAGGAACGACAGTAATAAACCACCAATCCGGATTGATGACTTGAGTGTGGTCGGTCAGGTGTGTCGTCGAATGTGTTAATTTGTTGTTTATTTGGTCGGACGTGCACACACACATTGTCGTGTGCATTATAAGTTGTAATCCTATAGCATGGTTGTGAGCAACTGTAATGTGAAATGTGAAATGTGAAATGTGAATTGTGAAATGTGAAATGTGCGAATGTGTGCGTGTGTGCGTGCCAGGATATGCCTGGATGAGCCACTCACAACTTGACATGACGTTTGTTGCATTGTGCACTGATTTGGACACTATTAAATGGACTGCATTCGATCGCTTTACGCTATTGGCATATTAAATGTTTGCCACATATTCGATACAATCCAATGTATCACCAATGTACACCTTCTTCCCCCACACCGCTTAACACACATGGCACACCATTCGCACACCATTCGCACATCATTTGGTTCGATTAATACAAAGCAAATTGGAATCATTTTGCATTGCCTTTCATTCAGCGCTTGCCTGTCAGTTATCTCAGCTGTCCATTTCCATATTTGATTTGATTCAATTTACAATGGCAACCAACTACAACCAAACAGTAGCAAATAAACTATTGTTTTGTATTCGTATGTGTTGTAGTGTTGTGTATGTGTATGTTTGCATCGTCTGTATGTATGTATGTGTGCGTGTACACACTTTTGGGACTAATTTGATTGATTGTGTCGGCGTATTGAGACCCTTCGGCCCTAATGAGTTTCATTTCATATTCTTCTTTGCTGCTTACGCTGCTTTGTTGTTGATGCCAAGCATTTCATTTCGGTCAGTTATTGTTGTTACGAATGTAATTATTGCGATGTGTTGTGCAGATTTTAATTTAAATTATGCGGCTTATTAAGTTTTGAAGGTAATTTAGGTGACGGTGATTTTTTTTTTTCTTAAGTAATAATATACAACTTTGCGATGACTTCTCAAATTGTTACCGATAACAATAATTTAATGAGTCATTGTAATTAGATAAACAGTGAATGTTAGTGAAGCTCGTAAGGCGAATTTTCCGCCATATTTTCGAACATTTTTACATTTTTCTGGGGCGTTTTTTTATGATAAAATTTCAAGTATTTAGTTAAAAATTGCCATTGGTTTTGACAACTTTTATTCGAAATTAACGAAAGAAGGCATAACAAAATGTAAAAATTTACGTTTGTTTTTAGCTCTTTAAAATTTTCCTTTATTTTACTAACTGCGACTCTCATAATTGAGTATTATTTAATTTTAACGTTTGGATTTCTCTATTGGGTATATAACTTAATTCGTGCTAAGAGATGGCGTAACTTGTATGCATTCCATCGTTCCAATATATTCCGAACATACGTTGGAAAGCTATTGTCATTGTACGTCTTTTCAATATATGTCATTCATTTAAAGCGTAAACAACAATAATTTTTTTTCACTCAAATATGTCGAACTTTGCGCCTGAAAAAGTATTTTTGCGGGGAGTTCTTCTTCATTACTTTAATATGAAGAAAACTGCTGCCGAAAGTTATCGTATTTTGGCGGAAGTTTATGGTGAACATGCTCTAGCTGAGCGAACTTGCCAAAAGTGGTTTGCACGATTTAAAAGTGGTGATTTTCGCTTGGAAGACGATGAACGTCCTGGGCAGCCAAAAAACGTTTGAAGATCAAGAACTGGAAGCATTACTCGATGAAGATTGTTGCCAAACGCAAAAAGAGTTCGCAGAATCTTTGGGTGTCACTCAAGCGGCCATTTCAAAATGTTTAAAAGCAGCTGGATGTATTCAAAAGCAAGGAAATTGGGTTCCACATGAAGTCAAGCCGAGAGATGTCGAAAGGCGGTTTTGCTTGCCCGAAATGCCGCTGGAACGCCACAAAAGGAAGTCATTTTTGCATCGGATTGTTACCGGTGATGAAAACTGGATCCATTACGACAACCCCAAGCGCTAAAAATCATATGTGAAGTTCGGCCAACCAGCCAAATCAACGACTAAGCCGAATATCCATGGCGCGAAGGTAATGCTCTGTATTTGGTGGGATCAGAAGGGCGTGCTGTATTATGAGCTGCTAAAATCGGGTGAAACCATCAATGGAGAACGCTACCGATCACAGTTAATCCATTTGAAGAGAGCAGTAGACAAAAAACGCCCGGAATATGCGACCAGACACGAGGCAATAATTTTCCACCATGACAACGCTCGGCCCCACGTTGCTATTCCAGTTAAGAACTATTTGGAAAGCAGTGGATTGGAAGTTTTACCCCACCCGCCATATAGCCCAGACCTCACTAGAATGCGGTTCACATCAGAGCAGGATATCAAAAATTGGCTTGATTCATTCTTGGCTGCCAACCCGGCGCAGTTCTTTTGGGGTGGGATCCACAAATTGCCAGAAAGATAGGAAAAAGCCATAGCTTCAGATGGGCAATACTTTGAGTAATACTATTTATTGTACATGTTTTTCTTAAATAAACGTTCAAATTTTGGAAAACCCCCCCAATAGTTTTCATATAATTTAACAATAGTTTATTTTTCTTACATTAAATAGTACTTATTAAATTAAATATATTTCGCGTTCATATTTTGGAATGGTGTATATTACAGGTGCTACAAGGGGTCAAATTAAGACATCTTCATAGAATTTAAATTTTTTTGAAATATGTATACAGTTTTTAATATTTGAAGAATTTTCCATTTGATTCAATAATTTAGGTTTGAAGAAAAAGGTGAATGCAAACCATGCCCATGACTTTTAAAATAGTTTTTAAAAATAAAAATAATAATTTCTTAGCTAATGTCCAGTTTTAAATCAGTATTACGATTTTGGAGAGGCAATGTCGTAAAAAAAATTTGTTTAGTCCAATACACAGAGGAAAGTGCATATTGAGTGAGTATAAGTGAGACAGATTTTTGTTAGGCAATACGCACCTATGTATTTCGGGACCACTTTGCGACTTGAAACCCTTTTCTCACTGTTATCGATGACTTAAGACGTGCTAACCATTTTATAATAGACACCAAGCGACTTTTACTATTCTTACGAAAATTTGGGTGAGTTTTTTTAAAATTCAACTATCAAGAACTTTTATTGTGGACCTCTTATATAGAGGAATGATATTAAAATTACATAGCAACCAGAAAACGCGCTTTGCTTCCTATCACATATAGCAGGAGGCAACACTCTCAATAAAAGTTATGTATAATTGAATTAAATTTGGATTTAAAAAAAGCTGGCAACTCTCTTCAAAATATTTCCTTTGACTATCTCTTTGTGAAACCAACGGTTTGACACACAAATTTACCTATTTCACATGAATTGTGGATAGGATAATTAAATTCCGATTTTCGAGCTGGTGGAAACTCTCTATATGCTGCAAGACTCAGTGAATGGAACAGTAGAACATATTTGAAGATTTCATATATCTACTCATTAGAGCGGGTCAAATTTTTTTTCATTCAGGTGTATAGCAAAAACGTAATCTACAGATGATTCTAAGAAAAATTGCTAAAGACACCACAGCCCTAAGTCCGATTTCGAGTGCCCCACTTTTGCAAAATCGATATTTTGCCATATGAATGTAGGGTTTGGCCAAAATATCTTCATAGCTTTTGATAGAATTATAGAAATCAATATCATATTGGGCTTACTTTAAAAGTATTTTACGTACATTTCAGAATCTGTATTAATATCTATAGTGTTTTTGAATTTTAGTAGAGATATCAGGCTTAAATTATGAGAAATTAACCTAAAGTGAACTTTTAACTACTGCATTATCATTTACAGCTAAAAAAAAAAGTTCAGAACATTTCCAACAACTTTCAATCGTACTGAACGGTATACTTTTCTTTCGCAAAGAATAAATATCAAACAATAAAAGAAAGCTTTTTTTCATATAACAAAATTATTTAAAAAAATAAAAGTTTACATTAAAGCAAAATTTTTGTATTTGAATTTAAAATGGATGAACCAAATCCTTCGACGTCATCTGAATCCACCTTATCACATATACTTGAACACGATATTATTGCATTTGGTTTATCAAGTGAATTAAATAATCTGAATTTACCGTCTAGTCGTGTCATTTTAAGATTTAATTTTTTTTAAGTGATCATGCTAAAATTCAAAGTAAAATGTTTTCGCATAAAAATTTAACTCCTCATGTAATTGATAAATTGGTTGAAATTTGGAATAAATTGAATATTCAACTAATTGGTAGACGTAGTATTCTAAAAAACTATGTAAATGTTTTAATTGAAAAGTATCACGAAAGCAATAAACACAGAAAAGAAGTTCAAGAACAATCAACAAATTAATTATTTTACATTGGAAATTGTAAATGCAAGTTAAAAACAACAGAATGCTTATGTGGCTTAAAACCAAACCATTTAAAAAAATTTATGATTAACCAACATAATGATAGAAAATTCACAATACCTGAATATATGGATGACATTGTAGAAGAAACACCTACAACAATACCAACAATGCCAACAGTTAGTGATGATCCAACATACAAACCACTTGGAACAAATATGGAAACACGTGAAGCACAAATTGCAAACGAAGCAGTTGCAGAAGTATCTGTTACAATGAAACGCGTACATTATATTCAACGATACGATGCTATAAATTTGCTATGATGTGTGACAGATTCAGTGTTTCAAATAGAGTTGCTTCATGTTTAGCAACATCCCTTTTCGAAGATATAAATTTTCGAGATGTTCGTGGTGAATTTGTCATAATGGATAAATCTAAAGTTGCAAGAGAAAAAATTAAAGCAAGAGATTAAGTGCTTCGTAAACGATACATAGATTCCAACATAACTGCATTTTCTTTCGATGGCACAAAAAATTATTCATTAACTAGAAAGAAAAGTAATGGGAAATTTCATACAAATATGGTAAAAGAACCCCATTATATGTTTGCTTCATTTCAATGAATTACCATTTGGTCATTTATTCTGAGCATTAGATAAAACAGTCGCGAGTGGACCAAGAGCAGCAAGTGGAAAAGTATTGAAATACATTCAAGAATGTGAAAAATTTCAGATATGCATTTGTTAAATTTATTTTATAACATTTTTTCAATCAAATTAAAATAGGAAAATTATACTAATTTTAATTGATCTAAAAAATTTATTTTTCATGTTGTAAGTGATTTTGAACCAATAGCATTGGAAAATATGCCTGGTATGATCAGTGATGAACAAGAACGAGAATTATCTACAGATGTTAAATATTTATATCAAATGGTCAAAGCAATTTCAAATGGTGCTGTTTCAGTTGATTTAGCTAACATAAAACCAGGACCAGTTGTACATTCTCGATGGCTAACCATAACCAAAGCAAGCAGAGTATTACGTCTATATACAACAACTAATAGACCATCGGAAAATTTGAAAACTCTAGCAGTTTATATTATTAGAATTTATGTGCCAACGTATTTCAATGTAAAATACTATAATTCTGTTGTATACGGCAGTGTACTTTTATCAAAATTTATTCGTTGGACACGATACCCACCACGTAATTTACTTAATATTGTAGATGGTGTAATCCAAAATAATTCATATTACGTTCATCCACAAATTTTTTTATTAATAATGTTATTTGATGATAGAAAACCCATACGGGATAGAGCTATCAATAAAATTTTATACTATCGAGAAAAAGTACTTGAACCAACTAAACTCAGAGTTTACAAATAATATAATATCAATTTTAATGCTTCAGATTATACTGATATGATTGATCTGAATGACGACAATTTACTATCTGAACCGGCATTCACAAGAAATATTCCATACGATCACTTGGTACAATTCTTAGATTATGATGAGCCAACACTAGATGATCCTAATATTCAAATGCATATACAAGGAGCAGAAAAATATGTACAGTTGTTAACATCTGTTTCCAAGCGTGTTATAGAAAAAAAAACGTGAGGGTGTTATGGCTGCTACAGCAGAAAGTCGTGAAAAACAACCACGAATGGAGAGCAAAAAAGATTTTAAAAATTAATAACATAACAGTACTTTTATTTTGAAAAATATGTTAAAATGGTCAATTCTAAGTAAAAAAATAATTTGTTAAATAAATTACATTAAAATTTTAAAAATTGTGTGTTTTGCTTATTACTTGAAAATATAGTTTTTTTTTTTGAAAATTTTCCATAAGAAATTTGTTAAAAATGATAATAAATTACTTAAAATTTCATTTTAGGCTAATTTCTCATAATTTAAGCCTGATATCTCTAATAAAATTCAAAAAGACTATAGATATTAATACAGATTCTGAAATGTACGTAAAATACTTTTAAAGTAAGCCCAATATGATACTGATTTCTATAATTCTATCAAAAGCTATGAAGATATTTTGGCCAAACCCTACATTCATATGGCCAAATATCTATTTTGCCAAAGTGGGGGACTCCAAATCGGATTAGGGCTGTGGTGTCTTCAGCAATTTTTCTTAGAATCATCTGTAGATTACGTTTTTGCTATATACCTTATTGAAAAAAAATGCATCCATACAATTTGACCCGCTCTACTACTCATGTATAGTTTAATAAAATTTGGCATTTTAAAAAGGTGGCATCTCTCTCCGAAAGATATGTATGAACGTTATCCAGGCCGAGATGAACCACTTGACACCCATATTATAATATTTCATATAAGTTGCGTATATTTTAATTAAATTCGACTTTTCAAACAGGTGGCAACCCTCATAAAAGTTCCGTATGAGCCCTCTTTTCAAGACGAACCGCTTGACATCCGTATTTTAATATTTCACATAAGTTGCGTATATTTCAATTAAATTGGGGCTTTCAAACAGGTGGCAACCCTCTCACACATACTTATACTTTTCGATCTGAAACAACATTTAGGGGTCGCTCAAAGCGTCCCAAGTTTTTTATACATATAGAAAAAAATCAATTTTTCGAAGAAATGATATAGAATACTTGAAAATTTATATACATATTTGAAACAGAAAACTGTGCTTCGCTTCAAAAGACTACGGAGAATAATACCGAGTTATGTATTTATTTGACCATTTTTTAATAAATAGATATAAGGTATTTTTGTAGGTTACTTTTTGCATGATTTTTCAATATGCAGCAATCTTAGGATATGTAAGAGCATTGAAAATCAGCATTTGCATTTCCCATGCATTTTTGGACCACCTTTATGTACGCACAGCAGCAAATGTCCCCATACATACACATTTTTTTTACAATATTATCAATGATTTCCATGCTACATCTTTATCGTTAATTTTTAATAAAAGATAAACCATACAACTCAAAGCTACAAAACTTTGTGCTAAATCAAAAAAAAAAAAAAACGAAAACAATCATCAAATTAAACTAAAATTTTTTTATGATTTTAAGTACTTATATGTAAAACTCTCATTATATTTTCGGGTATGCTGTGTTGTTGCCAATTCAATTACATTACGATAAATCTGATATTTTAAATAACTAAGAAAATCTGTTGATTTTTGATAGTTTATTCTGTCCACAGTGTTGCGCATTTTCTTCAGTATAACGCATGAACCAAATTCATGCACTTAGCATACTGACTGCTCTCTTTACCTACCAATTTGTAATCTAGAATGTTTGTCGACTAGATTGGCTTTTAACCTTGAAAGTTACTAGCTCAAAACCGTATACAAATTTTGCTAAAGATAACGATTTATGCATGTACGTATGATAATTGTTACTTCTCGAAAGTTTTTTATCGTAATAATATGCAAAGCCACAGATGTCTGATAATTTTTCTAGCAGCACAACTATCGTTAAACCAACATGGTGAACTTGGAAATATTTTCACAAACACGGTTAAAGTTATGCCTGCAAGTCGTATAACATTTCAAAAATAAATAAGTATGTATGTATTTACAGGTTTGAGCGGCGCTGCTTTTTCGCAGTCAAAATGTCAACTGCTTATAGCGGCGCTTTCGCAACGTAAACTGTAAACTTTTACTTCGTCGGTTAGGCCACAAAAAGTAAAATCTAATCAAATCTGCGGTGTCACTGTAAGATGACGCATTTTGGTTTTAAAAATGGCGACGTTTCAGACAATGTGAATTAAATATTCGTAAAGCTACGGATTCTTTTTAATTTTGTTTTACTTTTAATTTCGTTTTTAATTTGCATACCACATATTATCGATGAGGCTCGCAGGATAAAATAACGTAAATGTAACCTATGGTTTCGCCTTAATGTTTTTCGAAAAAAGTCTATACCGTATAGTAGTATAAAAATTGTATACCACATACTAGCATATTTAAAATAAATGAAAAGCAAATTCCATAGTACTCGTTGGGCTTTGAAAAAATAGCAAAATATAGGTTTGATGTAACGCTTCTAACCCAGACAATTTTTTTTTTTAATATATTTTATCTTTATGTAATTTGTTAAGCCTTTTTTGCTTTCTAACAATCCAAACCATAGTAGGCCATGACAAATTATTAATAAATAAATAGGGTGTCTATAATGACAATAGGTAATGAATCAAATAAGATCAAAAAAACTTCGTATGTTAAAATTGTATACAACAATGATAACATTCACATTAAATGAAGCGCTTACTTTGACTCCTCTGCTGCTGAAGAGAGTGAAAAAGTAATTGAACTTGAAAATGTAACCATAAGCTCTTATAAATTGTATGGTAAGGATAAAATCCTTTGTGTTGTTCCGCTGATTATATTATCGTTGATGAGGGACTCTTCGAGTATAGTGATCGAACTAGTTTCACACAATATATTCGTTCAAAGCACGTTAAATATGGCATAAAGATTTGGTTGGCTGGTGATGGGCACACTTCGTTCCCACTTAATGGGCAAATTTGCAAAGGTAAGGAAGGTGCAACTCGTAAAATCAACCAAGGAGAATGAATTGTAATCGATTTAGTTGGAAAATATAAAAATACAAGCTGGAAAATTGAACTTGTGATGATTTTGCTTGCATGTGCTCCGCTGGCTCGACTCCTAAAGGTTTTTCAACTGTTCACAATTGGAACTCTAAAATAGAATTAACTCTTTCACTACCGTACTATATGCAGAGTACTTACAAAAATATTACTCATCTTTTTGGATAGATATTAAATCCTATAAACCAAAAAAAAAATTTCGAAAAAATCGAATGTCCTTCTAAATGATGTTATATCCTGGGATTATATGTCCCACTGGTATATAAACGAAACAGAAATTGGGACTTTATATCCCATTGATAGTATTTTTTCAAAACCATTAAACGAGAGTATCCTGTTCAATTTTATTTATTTCTTATTTTGGTACATTTTTAGACATACGAGTATTTGTTATTTTTTATTTTATTTATGGAAATTACCAAAACATTCAAAACAAAGTGGTTCTTTGCAAATTGAGCATTGGATTCATTTTGAGACCAGTAATCAGAGGTCTCAGGCAATTTATTATAGCGCATTACAAGTGAAATTCCCTGCAATATTTTAATTTCGTCTGCATCAGTCAGTGTGGTACTACTTTTTTGTTTGTTTTTTTTTTTTTCAATATGTCATTTTGTCTCACTTGTGCACTGTGCAATAAATATAATTGAGTATTCTGGGCATACATACTTAAATATTTAAAGCTTAGTATATTTTCTTGAAATTGAAGCCAATATGATGGCATCAGGTTCTTCACTAAGAAAATCGAAAACGAAATAAATCCGAAGGTTCTTTCCATACTACAAGGTTACTTGAGTTGTTATTTATTCATTGTTTGCGCGTCGTTATCATATTCAATATCTGAATTGTTATCTGAATCTTCCCTGGAGTTGCTCGAAAGACCATCAGTTTCTTCATCGAAATCTGGCACATGCACCGAACCGGACGCGCTGAAATCGCTTACCTCGGAATCACAGATTTCACCATATATTTTATACCTATTGTTTCTTGCTTACCTGACTGTTATTTATAACGTTCAAAACTTATAACGGGTTCAAAATAACTTTTACATACGCTATACACTTGTTTTCACCACGAAATATGTATATGAATTTTATAAAATCACCAGCTCTCTTCACGAAATAAGTTGCATACTAACGGCAATTAAACACAGCGCCCATACTAAACACTCCCAAGTCAGCTGACGGCAGTAAGAGAACACTTCAAAATACCAATGGGACAATTTCTTATTTAAATTAAGTGCATATTGGATTTTTGTCGATTTTTTGAATTTGCTCTGGGATCTATTGTCCCCATGGTAGTGAAAGGGTTAACCTTACATT
Organism: Anomoia purmunda; assembly: GCA_951828415.1. Lineage (NCBI taxonomy): Eukaryota > Metazoa > Arthropoda > Insecta > Diptera > Tephritidae > Anomoia > Anomoia purmunda. The sequence continues at coordinate 52,341,815 of OX639996.1, read as the reverse complement.
CCACCCGAGTTGAATGCAATAAATTCAAGGGAATCATATTCCGCCCTGCTATTCGAATGATAACATTACGTTCTGCTCATATGTGGCTGAGAAAAATTAAGCAGTAATAATATTATCAACGCTATGTACATATATATATATATTTTTTTTTTGTAATTCACAATACAGTAACTATCGTTAGGACTAGCAAAGATATGCACTCTATATGATAAAATTGTACAGGAAAAAAATGCACCAGCACACCACTAGAGTACCCGGGTACCATGGATGTGCACATAAAGGTTAAATCCGTTTTTGATAATTATCTTTAGCTTTAATTCTTAATTAATACAGTTCTAAAATGATCATCGGATATTTGGGAATGAAAACTTGATGATTTATTCACAAGTTTAGAAATTTATAGGCAGAGGTAAGGCAATGAGAATAAACAATTTTTTTTTTTTAATAAGTACAGCTTTTAAGATTACGTTTGAAATTTTTAGTTTCCAAAGTTTTTACAAAAAAGTGCCAAAACAATTACCATAAACCTCGGTTGATTTCAATAAAGTCATTTGCGAAGTTGATCAAATTTATAATATTGTTGAGGCTTCGTTTTGATAAATCTGGCAGATAACTATAAAACACCACCAAAGTGGCCTTTCGTTGCATCATTGCAACTAAACTGTATCTTATTAATTTTCATATCATATAACCAATACCCAGTTTACTGACATGGGTTCCGAAAGGTCTAGGTCCTGTTAGAACTGAGCATTCAGCTCTACTCCGCAACACCACGAGTGAAGCAATGGTCTTCATTGATTCAATAAGAAGTTAAGGTAATGCTGTACTCCATTTAAAACATCGTTTTTACTATTACTTCGTTACCGGCAGTCAATAACTTGGACGAAAAAAGTTTTCATGGTTCAGGCTTTAGTGGGCAATATAGGTGGATCTGAGAGCAAGCCACATAGGGAGTGGTCAATCAGTTTGCTGTTAATTGTCAACTGGTTATTATTTAATAATCAATAAATATCTTTTTTTTTATTTTTTATTTTTCATGTATTTTATATGAGAGGTGGGCATGGTTTATGTACGATTTTTACAATGTTCGAATTTTTTTTTCTTTTAAGAAATAATCGATAAGCAAATTGCGATACATTTCTAAGGTCTTTATGAGGACAATTAACATTCAAATAGAAAATATTGCTTAAGAACTTTTGACCTTACTGAAGTAGATATGTACGTATTTTAATCTACACGGTTTATATGGTGCATGTTTATAACGCTTTGGCGGACTTTAACAAAAACAAATTTTATTAAACATTTGCGAAAAACAGAAGACTTGCGTACGTACCTACATTTTTTATTCTTTGAAGAATATGCACATTGGTGGATCACTGCCCAAGCAAAAAAGTCAGTAGTGTTTTTCCAGCGGAATTATACACTTCATTCGATTTGAAATTACTTTACATTTTTGGGGACTTCTTTAAATAACAAAAGTTTGCTCAAAAAAAGTAACTCAGATTCGTTGAACAAATTTTTTAATTATTTTTAAGCAGAATTCAAATGGTGGTTTTTTGTTTTGAAAAAATATATTAGAACAGAACAATTTTTTTTTTAAATTAAATTTTTCGAGACGTTTTCAACTCGAGGTATTCAAATCTTGAAGATTTTCGGAATATTTTGGCAGAAAAGATAATTTATGTTTGGAAAAGCACCCTAAGGAATTTATGTATATTTTAGTAAGTTGAACCCAAGTTTTTTAAAAGAAGTCGTTTCAGTACGCAAATATAGGGTCTTCCAATAGGGACGCTACAAAAGTAGACCGATAGTGACAGCAAACGACGCCATATTTTTCCCCGCTCTTTTGACATTTCTCTTCAGTAAGGTTTGCCATTTCATCATGGAAAAATATACGATCCAACAACGAGTGGAAATTATTAAAATTGACTACCGAAATTCAGAGTCAATGGCCTCAACTTTAAGAGCGCTACGTACAATTTATGGTCGTTGTCATTTCTGGCTGAATGGCTTCGTCAATAAGCAAAATATGCGTTATTGGAGAGGCAGCAATCCACATGTACTCCATGAGTCAACATTGCATCCCGAAAAAATTTCGGTTTGGTGCGGTTTATGGGCCGGCGACGTCATTGAGCCGTACTTCTTCCGATATGATCAAGACCGGCACGTTACTGTGAATTCGAATCGCTACCGAGCCACACAGCGAATGTCACAATCGATTTATTGAAAACCAAGTTTGGTGAACGTGTTATCTCACGAAATGGCCCAGTCAATTGGCCGCCTCGGTCGTGCGATTTGGCGCCGTTAGACTATTTCCTGTGGGGCTACGTCAAGTCTATGGTCTATGCCGACAAGCCAGCGACGATTGATAAACTTCGTACGAATAGCGAACATGAAATTACAGCAGTATCGGCCGATTTGTGCTTGAAAACCCTCGACAATTGGATTCAGCGTCTGAACCTCTGTAAGCGTGCCCGTGGTGCTCATGCAAAATAAATCGAGTTCCATACATAATGGCATCGAATGTACCTTCACAGGAATAAAGAATTTAACTCATATCCCAAACCGTTTTTGTTTTATTTAAAAAAACTTTTGTAGCGTTGCTATTGAAAAACACTGTATATCGAATTTAAAGGTTTAATATTTTTACAATAATTTAGGTATTTTCGCCTAAAGATTTTTACCTCACTCTACGAATAACGATATTATTCAAAAATATCGATATGATATACGATAAAATCGGAGCGCGATATTTTTACAATTTTTGACTACTTTTCTTTTGTTTGCTTATTGTTTATTAATTTTTAATAAAAGTAATTATCCACATTTTAAACTTTGTAGAAAAATTATGAAAATTCAACAAAATTTCATAAAATTTTAATTTGAATTTTTCAAAATGTCGTGCCATGAGCATTGTATAGCGATACATTTTTTTTACTAACTTTCCAACTCCAAACCATTTAGGTTTGTTAATTCTAAGCTCAGAATCTTGGTATTCGTCGTAAATACGGTACTGCTTTATCTGAGTTAACCGCTCGAAAGAGGGGTTGGTTCATATCAATAGAGCATTTAAACAGCCACAACTTTTTGTCAAATTTAACCAAAACATATTGTTGTTTATGCCATTGTATCATTTTGTACCAAATATGCATGTACGGCATATTCAAAACTGCATTGTTGTTCAAAAATTTAGTTATCACACAAACTTGATGAATATGCCTTATCAGCTGGCCAAATATAAAGGTTTACATGTTGCTATAACTAAGTAAGTAGAAATCAATACAAAATTGCAGCGCATAAAATGTAGCATTTGGCAAAATTACGTGAAATATGGCGCTATCTGACCGCATCCAGCATAAATTTGGCTCAATTGTGTGTGGCTTGGAAACAGAAATCATTTGCACAAACAATGCATTTTGCCGTTGTGCGGAGCTTGCGGATAGAAAAAAAACACATACACACATACAAACAAAAATTGATCCTCATGCACCAGCCCGTGCAGTTTGTGCAAAAAGCCATAAGCATGAATATGAATATCTTGCACATATGTACCTACACACACACACTCACACGTGCGCGCCTCATATTTCAAAATTGTTATGAATTATGCGTTTAAAACATTTTTGCGTTCCATCGCAAACATTCGGCAATTGTGCCAACAATTAAGCGAAAATTTAGCGCGTCATTGCTACGAAAGTGTATTTTGCTTTTAATTGCAAATTGCTATGTACATATACATATACATATATTGTTGCAACTTGCTGTGTAGCTTGTTGATTTTATTGTCCATGCTATGAAAATGTATGCGCTCGTTCGCTCGCGAGGATGTTTATTGCGCACATGGAAAATGGTTGATTTTCATACCTAATATTTTTCCGATAGCTAAGCTTATAATTCAATCTTGATAAGTATGACATACTATAAGTAGCTTTCTGCAGAAGCGTACAACATAAATTTTTAACTTCATGCTCGTTCGTAGTACAAGGGATAAAAACTTTGAAGTAATGGTAATGGTAAGATTAGTCCTTAATGGATACCGGTAGTGCACTAAAAAAAGAGTGTCCTTTCAAAATTGATGTCTCAAAATTTTATTTAAAAACAAGCTATGCCAAACAGGTGCCGCTAAGCTTAAAAAAATCCACACAAAAAAAACACTGGCATACACAAGCCTTTTCTATGAAAAAAATCTTTTTCAAAGAAGTTTCGCAGAAATACCAATTTGCTCTATGGTGGGCGAGACCATGGCCATTAACAACATTAATGATCCCATATATTTCATTCTCAAACCCAATCTAGGCTATTGAACTTAAGCAAATTACCTTGAATACGAGGGTTGCCTTTTATATTTTGCGCCTTCGCAACACTACATGTGCTTAGCTGTAATTAGATATTTTTATCGTAAAGTCTGGTATTTTTTGGCATAAACTTGCAAATAACGTTTTGACTTACGAGTTTTATTTGTGTTTATTTATAGGGAGTTTAAAAATTGATATTGCCTAAAATTGAAATTAACCCGTGAACATTTTCGTGACAGGAGGGCATCAATCTACTTACTTCTACTTTTGGTGTTGAATCAGCACACTTAGCCACTGTAAAACGATGGTACAACGAGTTGCGACGTGGCCGCCAATCTTTGCAGGACGAATTTCGTGAAGGTCGTCCAAAAACGGTGGTTGTGCCAGAAACAGTCGATGCTGTGCGTCATTTGATAATACAAGACCGTCATGTGACATATCGCGAGATAGAAGCATGCTTGGCCGTTAGTGGGGCCAGCATACATTCAATATTGCATGAACATTTGGTCGTAAAGAAGATTTGTTCTCGTTGGATACCGCATAATTTGACAATTGCCCAAAAAGGACTCGTGTCGATTGGTGTAAAGAAATGTTGAAGAAATTTAGGCGGGGTGGATCAAAGCACGTCTATGACATCGTAACAGGCGACAAATATTGGATTTATGCATATGAGCCAAAAACAAAGCAGCAATCGACTGCATGGGTGTTCCAAGACGAGCCTAATCCAACAAAAGTTGTTCGCTCAAGAAGCACCTCACCTGTTTTTTCGGAAAATCTGGTCATGTCGCAACTATTCTACTAGGCAAACTTAAAACGGTCAATTCTGAGTGGTATACAACCATTTGTTTGCCAAAAGTTTTTGGAGTATTAAAGAAAACCAACCGCCGAAGGCAAATCATTATTCACCAAAACAATGCGAGCTCTCACGTATCGATTCACACAAGATAGTTTTTGTGGACTCAGAAAGTCGAAATGATGGGTCATCCGCCTTACAGCCCTGATTTGGCACCTAATGATTTCTTTTTATTCCCGAACATCAAGAAAAAAACTGCGAGGTCAACGTTTTTCAACGCCTGAAGGAGCTGTAGCTCGTTTTAGAGGTAACCTCTTCTGAGTGGAAAAAGTGCGTTGAAAATTGGTTCAAGCGAATGCAGAAGTGTATTGACTTGGATGGAGAATATTTTGAAAAACAATAAAACTATTTTCCTTAATATTTGACTGTGATTTCATTATTAGGCGCAAAATATAAAAAGCCAACCCTCGTAGTTAATAAATAGTAGAGTTTTATTTTATTTTTTAAAATTACCGTTAAATGAAAAGTGGGCGTGGTTTTTGGCGATTTTTACAATTTTCGAAATCTGACTTATTGGCTTGGAATGCAATGTGTGTACCGAATCTGGTGGAGTTTTGTGCCATAGTTTTTGAGATGTATCTAGTTGTTCGAAAGTGGGTGGTGCCACGCCAATTATCAATTTTTTTTTTTATTTCGTGTATTTGTTTGTGCAACCTGATTCTACATATTAAATTTAAGCAAATTCTCTTTAAAAGTTACTTAAATATCGGGCTTTTTTATATTTTTTTAAATTACCGTTATATGAGAGGTGGGCGTGATTTTTGGCATACCGACTTTTTAAGAAAAAGTGAAGTAGTTTCGGAGACACGACTTTTTCTTAAAAAGTGGGCGGGTCACGTTCATTTTCAAAAAAAAAAAAAAATTTTAAAATTACGCACATATTCCTTTCCCGAACCGTTTCGCATATAAAAATATATAAATTTGAGCAAATAATCTTTACTGGTTACTAAAATATCGCATTATGTTTAACTTCTCAAAACGCCGTTACGTAGGCGTGGTTATTGTCCGATTTCGCCCATTGGCAATACCAAAGTACCTAGGGTCCAGCGCAATTTGTTGTTTACCAAGTTTCATTGAGAGAGCTAAATATTTTCTCGAGTTACCCGACCCACTTACGAACGGGCGGGCAGACGGACAGACATACATGGCTTAATGAATTTCGCTATTAATTCTAAGAATTTTAGTATATATAAATATATATATGTCCATATCTATCTCGGTTACTTTATGTTGCTACAAACAACCGCTAGGTGAATAAAATGCGCTTGGGTATAAAAAATCATTAATATCTTAAAATTACGATGGTGGATAGTTAAAATAATAAAACAACAAGTGTGACCAACATTTCCTGGGCCAAAAGCGTAAAAGGTCCATTTTATTTGTTAAAATCACGATTAAGCCGTTTACAATGGATTCAGAAAACGCATGCTCGAGGCGTACACAAACACATACATGAATTTCGATATACATATGAATTTACGTATCTACACATCCACCTGCAATTACAAACGTACATATGTAGATAAAATAGCCAAAAGGCGTATCCCGGTCTCATGTTATACGCGCATATTTAAAAATCTATGGGGCAATTGTGCGGAGCACTGAAAGTGTACTTTCAATTTTTCTTCATTTGTTCTTTCAGCATTTACATTCATTTGTATACCTACATACATGCATACCTATGTGCATAAATACACAACTATATATACATACATATATTCTTTACAAGCGTGAAAGTAAAACGAAATTTAATTAATTGCAAACCGCTGTAAACGAATACGTCGCAACGCATCCTTTCTTTTGCCATGCAACTCATGTATGTGGTAAATTCATTACATCCATTATGGGCAGTGTATATGAAGTTGTTATATATATCGGGTGTTTTTTTTACAGGTTTGTTTTTCGAATAGAGATAAAACTGGCATTTTGTGGTCAAATCTGGCAACTCTAATGTCATTTATGTTCAGTTTGGTTTGCCATTTCATCATGAACAGGTTGACAAAAGAACAACGCTTGCAAATCGTGCAAATTTATTTCGAAAATAATGGTTCAGTTCGCGAAGTTTACCGCGAGCTCCGTCAATTTTATGGTCGACATAATCGTCCATCAGAGCAATTAATTCGGTTAACCATGGATCGTTTTCGCACTACGTTTACTCTATGTGATAATACGCATCCGCAGAGACGTCGAACAGTGCGCACCGAAGAAACAATTGCCGCTGTAGAGCAAAGTGTTGAAGAGGACCCGAATGAATCGATTCGCCACCGTGCACAGCAATTGGAGCTTTGTCCATCAACTTTATGGAAGATTTTGCGCAAAGATCTTGGCTTGCGACCTTACAAGATCCAGCTTGTGCAAGAATTAAAGCCGCGAGACCATGCAATGCGTCGTGATTTTGGTGTATGGGCCGAAAATGAGATTGATCTCGATGCTGATTTTCATCGCAAAATTTTGTTCAGTGATGAGGCTCATTTTTGGTTGAATGGCTACGTCAACAAGCAAAATTGCCGCATTTGGAGTGAAGAGAATCCACATGAGACCCTTGAAACGCCATTACATCCACAAAAACTGACTGTTTGGTGTGCTCTATGGGCTGGTGGAGTCATTGGGCCATACCTCTTCCGCAATAATGCTGGAGAGGCAGTTACCGTTAATGGAGACCGGTATAGAGCCATGATAACCGACTATTTTGTTCCCGAATTGGATGGCATGAATGTGGATGAGTTGTGGTTCCAACAAGACGGCGCTACATGCCACACAGCGCACGTCACAATCGATTTATTGAAGGAAACATTCGATGAGCGCATAATTTCGCGGAATGGACCTGTAAATTGGCCACCAAGATCGTGTGATTTGACACCATTGGATTATTTTCTTTGGGGATATGTGAAGCCGCTCGTCTACGCCAACAAACCAGAAACGTTAGGGGAATTGGAAGCCAACATTCGTGGCGTTATTGCCGACATACGGCCCCATATGCTCGAAAAAGTGGTTGAAAATCGGACCTGTAGAATTGGCTTTATTCGAGCCAGCCGCGGCGGCCACATGCCCGAAATCATATTTAAACATTAATGGCATAAAATTATCCTTCCAATAAAGCCAAATTGATGGACCTTAAAACGATTTTCTTGGGTTTTATTTCAATTCGAAATTCTATACCCCTAAAAAAAACACCCGATATATATATATATATGTGTGTATATGTTAATACTTGTACTATGCGCATTGGTATTGTTTTCGATGTTGTTAAGTTGGAAAATCGTAAATTATTTTGCATCTTTTATAGCCGACTTGCCCTCTCCATGTAAATGCATTCAATATATATATATAAGTACTTGGTATACACAAATATCTATATACATACATATGCATATATACATTTGTATGTGTACGTTCACCTACTTTTACTTGTAGGCATTTTCGAATAAATATGAAGTGGAAATTAAATGGCCTTACCTTCGGACGTTTCCAATTATGTGGTGAAAAAATAAGAAAAAAAGTGTTGAATTGGATTAAGTCATAAGTTCAGAGAATTTATGAGAATTTCTAAGAGAAAAATGATACCAAGTTTTTTGTGCGATTCACAGGAATCAAAAGCATGTCTACTTTTGTAAAGCAGTGCTAGTGAATCCCAATAAAAACAATTCGTCTTTCTTGCTCAATTTTAACCTCTTTTTTTAACTAAAAAAGAATCAATAAATCCTTTTCGGGTTTCAATAGGTCTTCGATTGAAAATTACCGTGGCATAGCAAAGCTATCGGCAATTCCAAAACTATATGAAGCAATTATTACTAATCAGTTAAAATATTCCATCTCTTCATCAATCGCAAACACTCAGCACAGATTTTGTAAGGGCAAATCAACTATTTATTACCAATTTACTGGAATTCACAACTCATGTTTCAAATGGTTTTAGAGAAAATATTCCAACAGATGTTATATACACCGACTTCAGTAAAGCTTTTGACAAAGCTTGTCACCCCTTACTCATCCACAAACTTGATCTGCTGGGCTTTCCACCCTCTCTCCTCCGCTGGATTTCTTCTTATCTACTTACATGATAGATCTCAAATCGTTATATTCAAAAATGCTTTTTCCAATGTCATTAATGTTACTTCGGGAGTTCCCCAAGGCAGCCATCTAGGCCCGATTCTGTTTTTGTTATTCATAAATGATATTACTACTGCAATAAGATATTCGAATATACTAATGTATGCCGATGATGTAAAAGTTTTTAAATCATTCGCTTCGATTGAAGAAAGAAATTTATTACAAATAGATATTTGTGGTGCCAGAAATCACGTCTCTCACTGAACTTATCTAAGTGCTTCCAAATAACTTACTCCAAAATCTCTAACATTATACCTGCTAAGTACAATATAGCGAAATGTGACCTTCTGCGTGTTAGGGAGATTAAGGACCTTGGCGTTGTTTTTGATAGTAAATTCTCTTTTAATAACCATATAAATTATATCACTTCCAAATCTTTCTCCATGTTGGGTTTCGTAAGACGGAATGCTTCTAAATTCACTGATCCCTATACCATCAAGTTACTCTATGTATCATTTGTTAGATCTCACTTAGAATATGCTGCTTTTATTTGGAGACCAAGTACCCAGCTAGCTATCAATGGAATAGAACGTGTACAAAAAATTTTTCTTAAGTTTGCACTTCGGTCTCTGAATTTTACAGATCCCATACCATCCTATTCTGCTCGTCTAATGCTTATAAATCTCAAGTCCCTGGAACCTCGTAGGTCTATACTGTGCCTGTCCTTTACTCATTGTATTATAACTGGAGTCATTGATTGCCCTTACTTGTTGGAACGGATTCGATTTAATGTTCCCCAGCGATCTCTTCGGAACTTTTACCCTTTTTATGGGGATAACTTTAAAACTAAGTACGCCAGTAATGCCCCCATTACTCGCTCTTTACGTGAATTGAATTCCCTTAATAGTAATGCAGATCTTGACTTTTCACTTTCAAGCAACGCTTTTTTGAATCTTTTAAATTCTATATTGTAGCTTTATTGAAAAATATGTAATATGTATATCAATAGCTTGTACTAAGTTACTTTTGTTAATAGTCTGTAAGGATCGATATTCATAGACTTAAATAAATAAATAAATAAATAAATATTAACAGCTTAGTTAATTGGTGCAACATAAATTATATGCCACTTAACCTTAAAAAACGTAAATTTATGAGTTTTTCACGAAGAACTATTCAGCCAGCTTCTTACACAATAAATAACTATACTCTGGATCAAGTGTTTGACTTTGTTGACTTGGGAGTTACAATGGATTCCAAACTTAATTTTGATAGTCATGTTAATGCTATAGCTAATAAGGCTAGAGGGATATTTGCCTTTATAAAACGAAGGTCAAAAGACTTCAAGGACCCATATGTAACAAAGGCTCTTTATACAACTTTAGTAAGACCTATGCTAGAATACGGTTCGATAGTTTGGAACCCACGTTATCAAGTTCACATTGATCGGCTGGAATCAATTCAAAAACAGTTCTTACTTTTTTCCCTAAGAGACTTTAGATGGGATTCTCGGCTTAATCTTCCTCATTATACTGATCGTTTGAAGCTAATAAATCTTCCTACTCTTTCCAGCCGTAGAGAAATGCTAGGCATAATATTCATTACTAAACTACTCACAGGGTCTATCGCAAGCACATTTCTTATTGCCGAAGTTAAACTTAATGTTCCTTCTCGGATTTCAAGACACTTTAAACCTCTTTATTTAAAACAGTGTAAAACCAATTATGAATTAAATGAACCTTTCCGATGTTTATGTCAAGATTTCAACTGTCTTTCCAGCACTTTTGATATTTCGGACTCACTTTTCACCATAAAAAGAGCTGTACTGTCTTTTCTCAATAAATGATTAACGACGGTATAATATATATTTGATTCAGCTGATGAAGTTTTTTTCTGTAGCTGAGCAGTTTTGGTTCTCGACGCTTAACAAACTTTTTCCTTTTAACAACTCGGCACAAAAAAAAAATTATAAAAAAACAAAAAAAAAAAAGATCCGTACGTCATGCGGACTGTGCCCCTCGTGTCGGTTGAGCGGGAAAGAGGGTAACCGTTGAGCTTAATATTATTATTATTATTAAACAATTTTGGTTTGTACAGTAACTAAAGCAAAAATTAAATTGTACTTAACGCTAAGGTCGTTTTATTAAATTTTAATAAAATTGTAAATTTTTTATAAGAGTTTTGTGGTAAGCAAGCCTATTTTTAAAAGTTGTAGAAACCGAACTAACCACGTCGACATCTCGTATGACGACAATTTACCAAAACAATAAGTATACAATATTTTATTAAATCGTGCAGAAAATTCGTTCAAATTTGAGACGAATTTAATTGCGGAGAGAATTAGGTAAACATTTTTGGAAAATGGGCGTGGCACGTTAAACTGTACTGACCTCGTTTTTTGGTTTTACGTAAATAAATAAAAGTCGTTTAAGTTTTAAGAATGAAGAGTATCAGACTAACCTGTTTTTAAGTATGCAATAAGTTTTGTTAATTTGAAGTATAAATATACCGATGGAGTTTGAAGTTCGGTTTTACCTTAACTTGTTTAATGTTATTTATTTACCTGCATGGCCAGCCTACTTCGACTCGACCAGTTGAATAGTCTAGTTTACCCCAGAACTCGACAGTAATCTTGCGACACGTAACGGTTTATTCTGACAGCCAATTTACTATCAAATGGGAGAATTTTAAAATAAAGTAACACCTTCAATTTAGCTAGCAAATGTTGGATGTCTCACAACACTGTATAAAGTGATCGCACGGTAACTTATCGGATTTCTTCTGCAATGGTTTTTGCCACAGATTACTTCCAATACCACCGAAATACTGTTTGAAAAATATTTCTCAATTGTGAGCGCTTTATTAAGACAACACAATAACTTAATTTTAACGATAAGTACAAAATTGAAAGAGCCTTATAACCTTGCCGAAGCTGGTATTAAAAAATTAACTGGATACCATTCTGATGTTACTGCTTGTGGCGGGGGGGTCATTGCTTCAACAAAAAAAAATAATATTTGCTTTGGTTTTATGATTTGCGCTTAGAAAAATGAAATAAGTTTTGTTGAATCTTTTCGAGTCTAAACAAAAAATTGCATACCAAAAATTCAGTGAGGGTTTGACATATGTGCGTAATTTTGTAGAATTATTTTAAATCTGAGCAAAGAATGTATGTATACTCAATTGAAATTGCTATAAAAAATTACACCGTGAAAGGCTGTTGTTCAAGAAAAATAATACCATGAAATGAAGGCTTGTGAAATCTTAGTAAAATGGTCACATTCGCCTTCCAACAATTTATTTTATTTAGAGGGACTGCAACATATTAATTTAAATACGACCTTTTTTGTTCGCTTTATATATATAAATGTGTCGAGCTCTAACTGCGAAAAAAACATAGGAGCATTTTTTTTTAACTTTCTTGTTGATGAAGAAATGAATCTTCACACTCCCGAAACATTTCGGCATAAAAGAAAAATTTATTGAAAAAGGTCGCTGAAGTTTTTTTTTTCGCGGTTAGAACTCGCGAAGTGCTTACTTCTCAATTGTTCTACCTAATGTATAAAGTGCATCAAATTTGCGTACTACATAGACAGCCGGTGAAAAATATGTTTAGTCGAAGAGTTAATCAATATTACTCATATGACCCGTTGACACCCAATGCAATAACCTTTGGGCAAATAAAGCAAAGAAAATATTTGGTTTCTCTTCAATAAATAGAAGTATATATGGAAAGAGGTATGTGTTTGTGTAATATTAAATGCTCAGTAGGTCAAGTAAAGCATTTGCGCACCAAGTATTGAAAATCATATAGTTAGAACTGAAGTGGAAGAATTAAAATTACTCATACGACCTGTGCACGTTTATAATATGCGCATGCTTTTAAAGCTTGATAAAATTTGTGTGGATAATTTTATTTATTTATTTTTATTTATTTAGTAACATAAAACTTAGCTATTAATAATTATATTACAAAATTAAAGGCACTAGCTGTTAAGGCTCTCAACCTGTAGATATTCTTAGATATCCTTAGAATAATATGAAGATAAATATTATCAAATTAAATGCAGTATTTAATAATAAAATACAAATTATCATAATTAAAAAAATAAACACAGATTGAAAAAAGTTTAAGATAATTCTCCTTAACAAGTTTTCTGGCTCCACATACCAAACAAGCACGGAGCAACAACTAGATGAAGCCGTTGATGGCTTAACCAAGACTTTCCAATGGGCGACCAGTGCGGGAAATAGAAAATCCAAACCTCCATGGTGGTCGATGGAACTTGCAACACTTAGTAGGGAATGCAGATCAAAATTCAGCAAAGCTAAGAGTTCAAACTCTTAGGGCGAATACAAAAACTGGCAACGCCAAATTAAATATGAAGTAACAGATGCCAAGCGCTCCTCATGAAGGAATTTCTGTTAGAAGATAGTAAGTACTTTGGAGGCCTGCAGACTACGTAAAATATTAAAACAATCGGCTCGTAAACAATAACAAATTTCCTGTGGATATTATAACCGAGGAAAGCGCTATCAGCAGTTTTCAACCGAATAAACCTCCGAGACCAGACGGAATTATTCCCGCTGACTGACAGCACTCAGCAGAAATGATTGTACCCATACTCATACAAGTCTTTGACGCAACGTTACGACTCAAATATATACCCAGTAAATAGAAGGAAGTGGCAGTAGTTTTCATTTCTAAAGGAGGGAAAATCACACGCACCAGAGCAACGGATTTTAAGTAGTCTGTCATCCTTCTTACTCAAATCCCTTGAGCGACTGCTAAACTGACATAATAGAGAAAAAGTGGTACCAAACCTTCGGCAGATTAACCCACTTACAGCGACCGATCGTTTAAACGATCAAAAAAATTCTTAAAAATTACCTTCAGTTTAATAAAAGTAACGGCCAGAAATTTATTTTTTATCGTTTACAGATCGTCGCAGTGACCGTTTAGCATTGTTTCGGTGCATACATATTTAATTTAAGGTTTTAGTTTCGCAACGCATTTGCAGTTTGATTCAGATTGGTGGAATTAAAATTTGTTATGTCTTCGAAGCGGTAAGTTTTTCCAAAATTTCTTGTAGTATAAATTTGTTTTTTCCACACAATTTAAAAATTTATAACCTGTCTAAAATAACAGTAAAGCAAAGTTTGATTTTTTATATATATATTTTTTTTTAACTGATGTTAAACTTCATGATCGTTATAAAGATCGGTAGTAATATGGGGATGTATTTTTACTTCAAGGCCAAGGCAAAGTAAACCATTGTCTCTCAATGAAATCATTGACGAATTGGAGAAATTTATGATGATACCCCATTTCCAAAAAATATAACGATATTTCCACCGGACAACGCCAATGCTGAAATTACCGATGAAGATTCTGGCGATGAGAAGATAGTAACATTGAACAATCTTCCAGGTTTGATATAGATCTTCAAAATGTTTATGTTTTTCTTGTTTGCTAAGTTATTTTAAGTATATATCTATCTATGCAGGTTCTCAGCTAAGAGCTTCGGCAGAGATCGGATACATGTCCTCTGACAGTGACGACGACGACGCGCCTTTGTCTTTATTGGCTAAAAGGCGTCGAACCACCAAGGAACCGATCACTGAAGAACGTCAACCTGAATCTTCGACATGTAGTTTAGCTCCAATCATTAGCAGCCCGTCAGCCGTTCCTTTTGTTGATCCAACCATAACAAACAATCAAAAATATACTTGGAGAAATCGCCAGAATCCACGCGCCCAATTAGAATGGCAAGAAAACCAGGGTCCAAGATGCCCTCAAACGCCTATGTCTTATTTTGATTGTATGTTTGGTGATGGCGTCATAGACTTATTGGTTACATATACAAATATTTACGCCACTCAAAAAAACAAAGTGGGTAATGTAACAAGCAGCGAGATGAAGTGCTTTCTGGGTATTCTCCTTTACAGTGGATATATTGTGGTTCCCAGGAGATACATGTATTGGGATAAATCATCAGACACTGATTTTAGTATTGTTTATAACGCTATGTCAAGGGCTAGATTCACATTTATCATGACCCACCTTCACTGTTGTGACAATACTGAAATAGCTACCGAAAGCGACAAATTTGCAAAGTTGAGACCACTTTTCAATATGCTGAACGAAATCTTTCCCAATATGGCTCCTTTAGAAGAAGTTTACAGTATTGACGAGGCTATGGTGCCTTACTACGGAGGACACAGCTGTAAAAAATGTATACGGGGAAAGCCAATTAGATGGGGGTATAAGTTCTGGGTTGGTGCGACTAGATTGGGATATGTACAATGGTTTGATCCATACCAAAGTCATGCAGCAATTATTCCATCGGTTTATAGGCAGTTAGGTCTAGGAGCTGGAGTCGTTTTGCGTTTTGCTGATCATTTGCAATTTCGTCACCCAGATGCGCCTTT
Organism: Anomoia purmunda; assembly: GCA_951828415.1. Lineage (NCBI taxonomy): Eukaryota > Metazoa > Arthropoda > Insecta > Diptera > Tephritidae > Anomoia > Anomoia purmunda. The sequence continues at coordinate 52,326,185 of OX639996.1, read as the reverse complement.
TCACCTGTTCTTTGACAACTTCTTTTCTTCTGTTCCTCTCTTTCACGAATTAAATAAAAGAGGACTCAAAGCCACTGGAACGATACGCGAGGATCGTACAAAAAAGTGTCCTCTGCCGTCCAATAAAGAGTTCAAGAAAACCGAAAGAGGCACATTTAAGTACAAGTCTAGCCAACCAGGGCATATTTTGGTCTGTAAGTGGAATGACAATAGCGTGGTGACAGTGGCATCAAATTCTCAAACCATAGAACCTTTGCATAAAGTGAAACGATTTTCGCAGCAGCAGAAGAAATATATAACGATTGATCAGCCAGCGATTATAAAAAGTTATAACGAAAATATGGGCGGGGTCGATTGGTCCGATCAAAACATCGGTCTTTATCGTACATCTGTTCGTGGTAAGAAATGGTATTTTTCATTATTTTCTCACTGCTTGGACATGGCCGTTCACAATGCATGGCAACTTTACAAAAGTAATGGAGGAGAGTACGATCATCTCTTTATCCGGAGAACTGTCGCCAGGGGTATCCTGGAAACAAATAAAAAAAGTGAGAAGCGCGGTCCCTGCCCCACTCCTAGAACTTATAGGGAAACTTCACGCTACGACAAGATTGATCATCTGATAGAGTACAATGACTCTCAGCTTCGATGTTGGCTTTGCAAAAAAAATACAAACTTTACTTGCCAAAAGTGTAAAATTCATTTGCACCCTAAATCATAACATACCATACTCCTACATAGATGGACTAAGTACTTAGCTTTTTTTTTAATGAAATAAAAATGAGATGTAATGAAACAAAAATGAAATGAAATAAACCTTTTTCAGTATAACAATTGGTTTTTTTATATAAATAGGATACGATCGGCTAACTTGTACTTGTATGAGCGGTTACCTAACCGCTTATTACTACTTATCGTTATAACGATCCACATTTTCCTTTGATTACTATATGCGTTATGGTAATAATATCAAAAAATCACGTTGATATGGGACAAAAAATAGTTTCAGTAACAACTGGGTTAACATGCCTGTAATAATAAGATAATCTAAAACAGATCTTTACTTTTTAGTTAGCACAATTAAAATATCACTACGCAACAAGGTAACATATCCCCCGTTGTGATGATGGAATTGGGATTAAGCTACAAGCTAATCTCGTTTATCGAATGAATGCCTATCATTTGGGAAATAGGCGTAGGATTAGATGAGTGGGATGATGAGGGAGTAGTTTCACCGCTTTTATGGAATATAGCAGCCTCCTCAAAGAACTTGAAGGTATTGAAGATGGAATAATTGCATAAGTTAACAATTATTGTAATAGCAATCTCAAGTAAACACTTATCAACTCTGACTGATCTACTTCAAAGATCTCACAACTAACTTTCTTTGTGCTGCAACAGGCAAGGGCTGGGAGTAAATCCTGTAAAGATGAACCTGGTGCCCTTCACTAGGAAGCATAAGACCCCGGATCTCGAACATCTAACTCTAGAAAGGGTGAACCTCGTGGTAAAGAGAGAGACCAAATATCACGGGTCTCATATTGGATCAGAAACTAAATTGCAGACAGAGCTTGTTAAGCAACCGTGGAGCTAAACTCCTGCAGTAGGTTAATTGAAAAAAGGCGGGGAATGGAACATGAAATAATAAACTGTCTTTACACCGCTGTAAATAGACCAGTTCTCCACTACGGCGATTAGGTACACGATTGCACAATTTCTGTAGAAGTTGTTAGGACGAAGAAGGGAAGGAAAGGAATTTGCACTTTTTGTGCCAGTGCTTCGAATATTTTTATTTACATGCTTATGTGTTTTCAGCATTTAAATAAAACTGCATTCAAATACACTTGAAAATATATATATTTTTTTGTTAACTCTAATTATATAAAATTATGCGTTATGCGTTTGCCTGGAAATGAGAATTCAACTACAGGCGTAAGCTAATCACATCGATAAGTTCAAGTGTGTTAAAATATAATTAGGATGGAGAAGTAAGTATGTACATAACTGTGGTCATTTGGAAGAGTAGCTTAAGTCGACTTAAGAGAGAATCGTACAGACACTGTCCTTTACACTGAGGCGAATTAATATGTGAAGTCCGTTTTGAAAATTTTTTTTTTGGACAGTGAAGTTTTCTTTTTAGCTTAAGTATTTAAAACAAAAAAGTATTCCATTCGATAAAATAACTAACGCGCATTTATCTCTATTCATATAATTGGATCTTATACTTATTATTTTACTAAATAACTCATATTGGCATTTGCTTTTAATATGTTAGCATTTTAAAGAAATAATCGTTAGAATACACCCATTTTAATTTATTTTACACTGTCTATTTCACAGTCATTATTTCAATACAATCGCTTAAGTTGAGTTGAGGTTCAGTAAGTTCCAAATTTGAGTTTTGAAAAACCGCTTAAGTAAAAACAAAACCACAATCATAACGATTTGTGACTTTTTTAAAATACTATTCTGACTTTTAACTACCATTAATAGCAATTATTTCAGCTAAAATTTTTTTACTAACTCCAGCTGACATAAAACTGCATTTATCTCAAAATTGTGATATTCAATATATGTATATACATATATGTAAGTTCTGCGCCTGGCCGACTGCAGTCAATAGTACCGGAAGGTGACTTCAAAAAACTGAAGTTGAAATATCGATGAAAATAAAATTAAGGCAAGAAAAACTTAATTTCGTTTTATTTAAATAATAAATAAATATAAAATAAATAATTGTTTCGTGTTGACTATTAGTTAAGACTTCTTATCAAATTATATTTTGTTGTTGAACCTTCGCACCGAATCTCGTCTCTTCACCTTCATCTGCTTCTAAGAAAATTACTTCCTCTACCTCACGTCTCGATTTCAGCATATATGAAATATCTGAGAATTTGCCCTAGAAGCCCTAGGCCCGAGTTAAACTAACTCTACCGCCGTCACTTTCGTCAGACCTACTTACAGCAGCACTATACACTTCAACACTGAAAAGAGTGAAGTTTAATTTGTCTGCATTACTTTCGTATAAAAAAGCACCTATCACTAGTGTCGCTAATCGTATATTTTTTGTTTTTGAATTTTTTTCTCTATATTTTATTTAAAAATAGCTGCATTTACTTGATAATTAAAAAAATAATTTCGTAAAGTAATTTTGCACGTCCAAAAAGCATTTGCTTTCTCGTACGCATCAAAACTTACGGATGAGCGTAGGTAATGCAACTTTTTAAATAAAGTACACTAAAAACATTTCCAATCCACATCAATCAACCCAATTATTTCAACAAAGTCCAAAAATGTTATCAATTTCGGGCGATCTCTATTTATAAAAAATTAATCAAGAGTAGGTATACCTTATGCGTCGTTTTTAACGCAAGGAACTGATCAAGGTTAAACAAAGTTGCCTACATTTTATTTATTTACGATGAGATCCATTACCCACAATTCACAGAGTATATCACCATATTCAGTTTTGACTTAAAAGTTTCTCTTGAGTTAGAGAATATGTACAAATTTTTACATACTTGATTAGTGACTGCTTTATACAAAGTGTAAACGGTTCATTAGGACTAAATTTCGTCCTGCGATAAGGTAAATGTAACATATTGCTGAGTCTAAGCGTACGAGGGGAGCAATTAAAAAATGTTAGTTCCAATAAGAAGTGACATTTGATATGATTCGTCTCAATGTGCCTTATGAACATAACTGAGGAAATTTTTCTTCGCATTTCTAATGTTGGCAATGCTAACAAAAGGCATCCATCCATTTTTATATTTAGGCAAACCACAAGGTCAATGAAGGAAATTAATGGCAAATCTAGTGAAATGTTTGTGAACTTTCTCAGTTCTCAAAGAAGAACCCATATATGTAACTCCGAACTGTCATAATGATTATAAAAAGCAAAACATAAAATGAGACTGGTAATGAAAACAAAAAAAAAATTATGGCTCGACTAGAGCGATAAATGTATGCTCTCTTGATTGTTATAAAAATAACTTTGAGCTTAAAAAACGGCATGACAACTTACCATATACAAAAAAGTACAAAACATATTCCTAGTATTTATACATTCTTTGAAATTACTAATCAAATATGGCAAAGCTCTCGCATTGTAAGGTCAAGGTGAATTTATATAAATATTTCGAATATCTTACTAGCGACATGATACCTAGTGTGTAAAAAATGTATTATCTCAAAAACGCTTTACAGCATTGCATTGCCTTCATATGCTAAAAACTCCTTTTCTTCTTGCTATTTTAAAAATTGCTTATCAATCTCAACACATACATACATAGAAAAATTATTTTTTTTATTTACGAAATGCGAATGCCAATTCCCTGCATTCGGAAAGAACGAAAAAATAAAGTTTACTTCAGTTTTCGTCTCAATTAACCCTTCGTTGGTGTGGTGACTAAAAGTTCCTTGAGTGGTGTGGTGGGGTATGACATACCCCATGCCTATCAATTTCAAATAAATACCAAATTCCAATAATAGCAATATTTTGTGGTGATTTATTATTCTTTAACTAATTTTTAAAAAGTGTTAATTTGAAAACATAACAATTTTTCCTTCGTATTCAATATTATAGCCATAAAAAAAAGACAATATAAATTATTCCAAAAAGTGAGGTTCCAGTTTTCTGAAACATAATTTTTTTTGTATTTAAACAATTTCAAAACTGTTTTTACATTTCAAAAGTAAAAATAACATTTATTTAAAGGAAAGAAAATTCACTGTAATGCATTAATTACATAAAAAGTTATGGCGATCGAATATGATACCCCAGCCCACTTTGAAAGGCTGTCCCATGGAACAGAAATATCTGGGGTATGTAAAACGTGGCAGATCTCCTGTATTTGAATGTTAATGAAAGCTATTGGGAGCGAGAACGTATTCCTTAAACAAAAACATATATATATTTAAGGAAATACATGTGCTGGGGTATGACATACCCCACCACACCTCCGAAGGGTTAAGCTTCATTCTGCTAAACATGCCTACATTCGTATTCGTACATTTTTTGCTATGTACTTTTTTCAATTTTTTTTCTGATGCTGCAACACTTTATGCATAAATATTTCCTTTTTAGAATGCAACGAAAAAAGGCTAGGCTAAAAATTGTTTCAAAAAAAGCGCTAATGCTTCTATTTGTGTCAAGAAATTAAAAGTGTGTTCAGTATTGACTTTTTTATGGAAGATTGACTGGTACTTATATCGTTTATTCTGTTAAAATCGGCAATCCATGTGATTGAAATTTTGTTCGGTTTTTTTCTTTTTGATATTTGAATCGCTTACATTTTGTGTACATTTGTAACAAAAATATGGCTAAGAATCAAATGCTTGGCAGAATTGTTTCGTATGTTTTCAATCTCTAGCATTGCATTAAAGTAAAAAAATTAATTTAAGTCCTAATTCCTGATATATTTTATTTGGTTTGCGATGCGTTTCAGCTATCCCTTTGTTGCGCGAGCGTTTCAGGGTTTAGCGAACAATTTAAGGGAGACCAGTCATTTTTAGGAATGCCACAGAAGTAAATGTAATTAATTTTTTGATTGATCGGCCAAGGCAATTTTTTTGTTAAGTATTTGAAAAAATTTTCTTATTTAGGTAAAATTGGGTAATTTTTCTAGAATTCTGCGTCAGCAAAATTTAGCAATATTTAATTTCTTAATCGAACGCTGGTCCCATCTGTATTTATTTTTTTGAATAAAGGAAAATTGCTTTATATTGAGATCATATTTTATTTTAAAATAAATGAAAGACAGTAGTATACAAAAATAACATATATGTTTTGTGTTATGTGGCAGGACCCCTTGCACAAAACAAGCTATGTATATTGGCATAATCTGCTTCTTGACTTATCATTATTTTAGTAATGAACTGCCGTCCCCTAAGTCGCGACAGATTTTCCAGATGAGGATCCTTTGATATTCCCCTTGAATCATCATCATCGGACTCCTCGTTTTCTTCAGCGTCCAGAGCAAAAGTCTCTTTGGTGTAAATAGAACGAAAAATGATACTGAAGATGGCACAACGCCGAAATTGGTTTTTATTTAACCCAAACTGGACAATGTACATTAACTTTTCACGCTGCCCGAAAAACGGAAGATAAAAAAGAAAGAGAAAAGAGCTTCTTTTTTGTTTTAAATAACGACCAAGTTTCCATGCGTTAACTATAGCTGAATTTAAAATTGCGGTCCTAACGGCCAATACCACTTTTCGGTTTGAATTTCGATTTAATAGTTCTATGCGTGTTTGCCATGCAGATCCATTATGCCCAAATCTAAGTTATAAGTTTTTATTAGCTGCGGTTGGTTGTAGTTGAAATCATGGCTAGGTTTCACAATTTTCTCGCCTTTGCTAATTTTCTGTTTTTTCCATCTTTTTACAGGTTAGAATTGAACTGAAATATTGCAAAGCAATCAACCAAATGGTAAGTAGATATTTTAAGTTTTGACTTGTCTCAAATAATAAAGAAAAACTGAATGCGCCCATGCGATATGTCGAACATCGAACGAGATATTCCATATATTAGGTTATATATTATTTCCTTTCGAAAACGGCTGACTGACGGCCCATTTAAGGGGAAAGTATTGTTTTGTTTCCTTTAGATGAATGAATAAAAAATATTTTGAACCCAAAAGCACTGTTCAATACCTAAAAAAAAGTATATATTTATTGGCGCATCAAAACAAGCCAAGTTTGCTGATATAACATCCTTTTTGAACCTCAAATGAGCTTTATTCATTTAAATAAAAAGAAATAAGTACTTATTTAACGTACCATACCCATTTCTTAAAATTTTCATTTTTTAATTATTTACTGAAATTCTTTATATCAAATTTCAAACATTTCGCAAAATGGTTTAGTAAAATATTATATATTTTGATTTAATGAAAATTACCGTTATATGAGAGGTGGGCGTGATTTTGGACTGATTTCTATAATTTTCGAAATTGTGCTTTCTAACTCTTAAATGCAAAGTGTACTTAATGTGGTAGAATTTGACAAGCAGTTTCGGATATATACAAACCTATTTTCTCTAAGATGGGCGATACCATGGCCATTCCCAACATTTATGATTCCATGTATTTCATTCGCCAATCCAATTCTGTCTATCAAAATTGAGCAAATTAAATTACAATTATAAGAGTAGTTTTGGCCTGATTTCTACAATTTTGAGAAATGCGATGTATCTGCTAAATCTGGTAACCTTTGGTAGCATGTTTTCAGAAAACTACTGCTCTTAAGTGGTCGGCGACATGTCCATTTCCAAATTTTTTTTGATTTGGTACTCGTATTTTTGTTAGTGTTCCCCCATCCTTCATATTAAATTTGATTTAATTTAATTGTCTTTAATATTGACTATAATATAGCGCTTTTTATTTTTTTAAATTGCGCTTACATGAGAGGTGGGCGTGGTTTTTATCCGACTTTAAAAATTTTCGAAATTTTGCTTATTGACTTAAAATGCAATATGCGCACTAAATTTGGTAGAAATTTGGGGTCACGCTCATTTTCCAAAAAAAAAATGTTCAACATGCCCTTGCGGTCAATAAAAACGCACCACCACTTTGGTAGACTATCTTCAGCTATATAAATGTAAACTTGAAAAAAATGTCTACCAGATCTGGTAAGCACTGAGAAATAAATGCCAAACCGAAACCAAGAAATAAAAGTCAATTGATAAAGATTTTAGAACTGGTTTGGTATGGTACCGTTATATGGAAATCAATTGAGGTCCTAGTGAATTCCATGCCTTCAAGAATTAAGGCAGTTATTGAGGCTTAAGGAGTAACATTATTAGAAAAGTCTATTGTGAAGTCTATATTTCTACCGTTAGTGGTGAAAATGATTTAGTCGCTTTAACCCTGCTGTTAGATTAAGACCATTTGGTCCAATTTTTTTTTTGTTTTCTTTGTAACTTTGGAACGGTGATATATACTGTCTAAATTTTTCAGCTCAGGTGGTCTTTTTATAAAACAATATTATGTGCGAAAATTTAATTCTCTGACTTAAAACTGGACTAAAATAAATTGAAAATTACGAATCTTAGGTTAAGGGACTATTTGGTCCATAGTATATTTTCTTTGATTTTCTTTACATTAATTTTCCAAAAATAAGTATTTATTAGTTTGTTCGATATTTTTTGGCACTACATGATGAACAAAAAAATGTTTTTCGGTTGGTTTTGCAAATAAACGCACTGCAAATGGAGCATTTTACATCAGACTTAGACTTGCAGCAACTACAAATTCCTCGCTTTCGAGCTCCTGAACTAGAAGCATTTTTAGAGCAGGCCACTGGTGCTGGGTTTTACCAGAGTTGAGTAAATAATAAAATAATAATATTTAGCAAGTATTGAACCAAACTAAATATAAAGACTAAGATTAAATTGTTATTTTGTATGAAAACTGCAGTATGGACCAAATGGTCCTCTAACCTAAGATTCGTAAGTTTTTTTTAACCTAACAGCAGGGTTAAGGTAACTTCCCATTGTTTTCTGTTATTCAATCATGAATATCATCGAATGTACATTTTTGTAAATTTTTTTTTTTAATTAATTGGCTTTTCATTATAAAAGCCATTTACGGAAAAAAATTTCGTGGATAACTAATTTACGCTATGTTGCAAAATAAAGAAAAATTAAACTAATATTCTAACTTTATAAACAAATTGCTCAGCGATCTTATTTCAATTATATTTGGTGGTGCGTTTTTATTGACCGCAAGTGTATGTGGGTATTTCTTTGTCCAACTCAATCCTATGTACCAAAAATGAGCAAATTATCTGCAACAGTTACTTAAATATCGCGGTTTTTAATTTTCACAAAAGAATCTTTATGTGGGTGTGGTTATTATCTAATTTCGCCCATTTGCAATATTAAATTACTTTGGCTTCAGGGCAATGTGTATGCGGAGTTTCGTTAAGATAGCTACGACTTATCCGATTGACGGACGGTCGAACAGACAGGCATGGCTTAACCAACTTCGCTATTAATTCTAAGAATTTCGGTATATATGTATCTTGTCAAGTTTTTTTGTGTTGTTACAAACAACCGTTAGGTGAACAAATTTATAATATAGTGGGCACCATCAGTGCGCTTGTTTATAATAAGTTGATTTTTCACGAATTCTCCTCTGTGAAGGAGAACTGTTCAGGGAATATAAATAAGCACATGTGCAACTACCTGCTATTTAATATACATAAAAAATATTTATCGATGTTTTTTTTTTTGTATATTCAAGTGAACTTTCGTAACTTATGATTGCCAATTATGCGTACATCCAGTTATTGCTCGTATACTCGCAACTACGTTAATGTAAAAAACATCAGCCACTTAAACTTTATACTATCAATCCTGTTGAAATTCGCTGCGTACATTTTTGTTAGTTTATATTAGTGGTAAATAAGTTGGTTGTGATGCATAAATTTTGTAATTAAAAAGTTGTATGCAATTAGCACTAAACAAATTTGCTGTTGCGGCATTATGACTTCCTGTACCGCAAACTTTTCATTTTAAGCCATGTTTTGACATATACAAAAAAAAAAATGCAGACTACGTGCGATGAGAACAAAAATGGCATTAAGTATACTAGTGAAAATCAAATAAAGTGTAAAATTCTAAAATCAAAATATGGGAATAAATTAACGTATGTGAAGCGTTCAAATAAATGCTTTATAGATTGACAGTTTTCAATATTAAATGCTCAAATTGTGTCACCTTTAACTCTGAGTATTCACAAGGGATACCTTTAGAAACGCCATAACGCCATAGGAAGCACCAAGCTGTCCTAAATGCAAATAAAAAGGTTCACGCATTTTTCTTTCATTTGCTTTATATTTACATTGTTTGAACCCAAACGCCTATTAGTTGCCATTCTCGCAAAGCTTGAAAACTTTACAAATTATCACTTCATTAAATAATTTGAACAAACACGTGAAACATCAGTGTGAAGGGATGTTTTATTCTCTGTCAGCGAAAAGGTGAAATATTTCCTTACAAAGACAAAGTAGAATGAAGTGGATGAAGTTACTTAGAGTAACCGGCAAGAGACTTTGTGTGTTTTACTTTAAAGTATTTGTTCTCTTACCACTACCGCTGTGCAAGTCATGGGTATAATAAATAAATTAGTTGGAATTCCTTAAACCTAGAACACTAATGTTAGTCGAAACGACTAACATCACTTGCAATTCCTCACATATTTTTTTACTCACTTCACAGAACACTTTCAACTCTCGTGTATTCTCAGTAGCCGATGTCTTCTTGTCGTGAGTGGCCGCATAGCAACAGTTCGTATGGTTATATTTGAGATATTCAGCTCTTGTACGTCGGATCGACTAACAATTAGTGGTAATGTAAAACTTTAAGCGTTAATTTTGAAAAGGATTATATTGTAGATCAAGGTGTTGCTAATTGGTGGATATTTATTATAGGATTGAGAATGGGTTCTAGAAAAGGTTTGACTGAAGATTTTATAAACAAAGTTTTGGAAGGATGTGATGAATGCGATATACTTAGAAGAAACTAATTGTAGTGACTGCGAAGACATTCTGGAAGTGGAAGAGCCTGTTGATTCGGATGAGCACGTTGTTTCAGAAATCGAATACCAAGAAGAAGAAGGTTTAGAGGACGACGCTCAATTGATAGATGAAACAGCCATTAGTCAATCAACAGATACTTTAAAAATATTAGGCTTCACTACAAAAGTGATCCGTGGTAAAAATAAACATGTATGGAGTACTCAAAAACCTAAAACAGCAGCCAGGCAGGCAGCTATGAATATTGTTCACAAGCCACAGGGGCCTACGCGTCCAAGGTAAGGGAATAACTGATCTATTATTATGTTTTGAATTGTTTTTGACGGATGAAATATTAGACGAAATCGTTAAAAAGACAAATAATGAAATCAAGATGGCGCAATCAAACTATAAAAATATCAGTGCCACTCAGAGCAAAATAGAAAAATATGAACTAAAGGCATTTATAGGGTTGTTAATATTGTCAGCAGCACTCAAAAATAACCACCTGAATGTGAATGAATTGTTAGATCCATCTTTTTCCGGCGACAGGTACGTTACTGCAATGAGTAAAGCTAGATTTGAGTTTTTGACATACTGTTTACGGTTTGATGACAAATCTGAAAGACTGAGATATATAAGCAATGATAAGTTACGCCTATACGAAAGGTTTGGGATATATTTATTGGGAACTGTCGAACAAATTAAGATGCCGGCTTATACGTCACCATTGATGAACAACTTTTAGCATTTCGAGGTAGATGTTCTTTTAGAATGTACATAACAAATAAACCGGCTAAGTATGGTCTAAAAATTGCAATGTTATGTGACAGTGGTTCCAAATATATGCTGGATGCAGTCCCTTACTTGGGTAAAAGTACAAATTCGGATGGTTTGGCCCTTGGTGAGTACTTTGTGAAGGAGCTAACACGAATAATTCATGGATCTAACCGCAATGTAACTATGGACAACTGGTTTACGTCCATCCCACTAGCAAAGTCTCTTCTTCGGCAGCCATATAATCTGACAGTTTTGGGTACCTTACGTTCAAACAAAAAAGAAATTCCAAAGGAAATGTTCAATTCAAAAGATAGAAAAGTAGGAACATCAATGTTCTGTTACGACAATGAGTTAACCTTGCTATCATATAAACCAAAACCTAACAAAATGGTTTACATGCTATCCTCTACCGGGGAAGAAGGAACTATCAACAACATAACAAGCAAACCACACAAGGTGGAGTTTTACAACCAATCCAAAGGCGCCGTTGACACCTTTGACCAAATCTGCAACGTTATGTCATGTCAGAAAAACGAAAAGGTGGCCTTTGTGCATGTTTTATGGAATATTGAATATGGCATCTATCAATAGCTATATAATCTATTGTTATAACAACCACAAAGCTGGCGAAAAGCCCTTAAACCGAAAAGATTTTATGATAGAACTGCATAAGCAATTGGTGAAGCCTTGGTTAAATAAACGTTTAGAAGTTCCTTCATTAAAAGTAGCAACGAAGGACAAAATACAAATTTTAACAGCTTCGAATAATAATGGCGCCGGAACAAGTCAAAATGTACAAGGAGCCGTTTTTGCCCGTATCAGAAACATCGGATGACTAAGTCATCATGTGCAAAATGCGGTAGTTATATCGGGTGTTTTTTTTACAGGTTTGTTTTTCGAATAGAGATAAAACTGGCATTTTGTGGTCAAATCTGGCAACTCTAATGTCATTTATGTTCAGTTTGGTTTGCCATTTCATCATGAACAGGTTGACAAAAGAACAAATCGTGCAAATTTATTTCGAAAATAATGGTTCAGTTCGCGAAGTTTACCGCGAGCTCCGTCAATTTTATGGTCGACATAATCGTCCATCAGAGCAATTAATTCGGTTAACAATGGATCGTTTTCGAACTACGTTTACTCTATGTGATAATACGCATCCGCAGAGATGTCGAACAGTGCGCACCGAAGAAACAATTGCCGCTGTCTTGGCTTGCGACCTTACAAGATCCAGCTTGTGCAAGAATTAAAGCCGCGAGACCATGCAATGCGTCGTGATTTTGGTGTATGGGCCGAAAATGAGATAGATCTCGATGCTGATTTTCATCGCAAAATTTTGTTCAGTGATGAGGCTCATTTTTGGTTGAATGGCTACGTCAACAAGCAAAATTGCCGCATTTGGAGTGAAGAGAATCCACATGAGACCCTTGAAACGCCATTACATCCACAAAAACTGACTGTTTGGTGTGCTCTATGGGCTGGTGGAGTCATTGGGCCATACTTCTTCCGCAATAATGCTGGAGAGGCAGTTACCGTTAATGGAGACCGGTATAGAGCCATGATAACCGACTATTTTGTTCCCGAATTGGATGGCATGAATGTGGATGAGTTGTGGTTCCAACAAGACGGCGCTACATGCCACACAGCGCACGTCACAATCGATTTATTGAAGGAAACATTCGATGAGCGCATAATTTCGCGGAATGGACCTGTAAATTGGCCACCAAGATCGTGTGATTTGACACCATTGGATTATTTTCTTTGGGGATATGTGAAGTCGCTCGTCTACGCCAACAAACCAGAAACGTTAGGGGAATTGGAAGCCAACATTCGTGGCGTTATTGCCGACATACGGCCCCATATGCTCGAAAAAGTGGTTGAAAATTGGACCTGTAGAATTGGCTTTATTCGAGCCAGCCGCGGCGGCCACATGCCCGAAATCATATTTAAACATTAATGGCATAAAATTATCCTTCCAATAAAGCCAAATTGATGGACCTTAAAACGATTTTCTTGTGTTTTATTTCAATTCGAAGTTCTATACCCCTAAAAAAAACACCCGATATATGTGAAGAGCATAAGGTTGAAGTGTGTAACAAATGCTATTCGAATTAAGTTTAAATTAATTTTTTCCTACCGGATTTATGTTTGATTTACTTTCTCTTGTCTAAAATGAATTTTATGATGTTATTTTTAGTTTTTACTTTTTTATTGCTAATTTCCGCAACTGATCTCAAAAAATGTTCCTTAAAAAGGGTAAGCGACATATATGTTAATAAAATTAATTTGTTTGTAAAAAATTACAAAATTTGATTTATTTTAGAATTCAAATAAAGTAAAATATAATAAATAAAATAATTCGTTGAAGTTTTAAAAATAAATATTAGAAATATATAGAAATCGTATTAGTTAGTCGATTCGACTAAGAATTAGTGTTTACGTATGAAAAATATGATTAGTGTTCCAGGGTTAATGATAGCTTAACTTCATTTAGAAAGTGAAAAATTTGACAAACGATAAGCATAGGTGTTGATAAGTTAATTTAAGCATAATTGTAGTAGTGCTAAGTTAAAAGCGCAAACAAAGTATACAATAAAAATAACCAGTTTCCTCTAATTGTGGTTCTTTATTGCCTTTACTCGGTTAGGCGAGAATGAAATGTTAATTAGTACTGTTCAAGAGTAGCTGCATTGAGTAAAGCGCATAATGGAATTATAACTATATGGCTCAAGCTATGACAAACACGTGAACATCTCATGAAGTTGCGACACGACGCACACTGGACCCAGAACCTATATTTTTGCGAAACAATTCAGGCACACTATATTTTCCTAATTTTGCATTAGTTTGTTTTTAATATAACTACTTACTTACTTACTTAATTGGCATTATAACCGAACTTATCCTATAACATGTGGTCTGCGTCTTGATGTTGTAACACAAATTGAGTGACTTACAAATTTACGCTGACTCCGAACGGCGAATGGGGTTTTGTGAGAATTTTTTTTTTTATGACAGAAATACACTCGGAGGTTTGCCATTGCCGGCCGAGGGACGACCGCAATTAGAAAACAATTTTTCTATAATTCCTGATGTTACATGTCCCGGGCAACATTCGAACCCGGGACCCACCGAATGAAGCGCGCACACTCTACACACTCTGCTACGGCAGCCGCCTTTTTGTGGATTTAAGGGGGTCGGGTCATTTACATTAGGAAAAAAATCGATTTTTTTTTTGCTTAATCTCTTCCAAAAATATCTGAAAACATATGTGTAAAATATAAGTTTCGATTTCAAAGTGGCTCAAGAGATATTTGCTGTAAGTAATATAATTTTTGCGTAGCACTTTATCGAAATTTTGAAGTGCGTTTTCTGAAAACCATTTTTTTGCAATTGGCGTGCACGATTGCGCGAAAAATATCTCACCTATCAATCTGATTCAACTTTTATTTTGAAAAGTATAAAAAACTGTTCTATGTGAACCCATTATGTTGATAATTATTTTGTTTTCTGTAATTTTATAAATAAAAAACTGCACAAATTTCACGTTGAAAATCGATTTCAAAGTTCAAACATTGAAAAAAATGATTAATTTTTAGTTTTCTTTGGCTTTCTGAGGTCAATGGACGGTATTAGCTGCGACACGTTCCACTGAAACATGGATTTCTCCGCCATTTTTTAACATTTTTGAGTGATATAATCATTAAAATAAACGTTCGAATATGCACTAAAATATGCTCCTTGAACAAATTTTCTGCAGTATTTTTTATTCTAAATATAAAAATTCAAATGAGCGACTTTTTTCTGGCCTCTAAATGACCCGACCCCCTTAACAATTACAATTCTGAATTCCAATCAGCGGGCATGCGTTCGTTTGATGATATTTTGATAGTGGACTGGTGCATGCTCTATTTAAATAGCTTCCCCTCGCCACCTATTTGAATAGCTCAAACTGAACAAAAAAAATGTTTCCTTCTTCTGATGATCTTCTCCTCCGAATTGCGAGATTGCCTGCCAAATGAGTAAAGGTTTCTTCCAAATGAATATAGAGCTACATGAATTGAAATCTATTTCTATTAAAAGTAGTAAATATTTCTTAAGCGACATTTCATTTTCATTTTTGTTTCTTTTTATCTCTCCTTCTCTCTCTCTTTCTCTCCCTCTTTCTCTCTCTCTTTCTCTTTCTCTTTTTCCGTCAGCGCCGACGGTCTTTTTATTATTTAAGCGCACTACTGTCAATCGCGTCTCTAACGTTTTTCTTGTCACCACCAAAAAGCAGCGAGGAAATATTCTCTCTAATTGGTTTAAGTGCAATCGGAAAATCGCTTATTACGTCGCCGTTTTCATATGGAAATCACCCCAACATTGGCACCTTCTGTAAGCTGCCGTATCTTATGGCATAATTTTCGATTATTTTCCCTCGCTCACGCCCCTTATGCTCTCTTTCTCCTTTTTTTTGGAATATTCGCCTCGCTTCCGTCTTCAACTACCGATATACTTATGTATCTTATTCACAGCTCGTGTTGCGCCCAAACGCACCGTGTCTCTTTGGGCTTCATCTCTCCTTTCCGTAGTGGGACGGGATTTCTCATCGTACCAGTCGTTTGTTCGGTGTCGCCAAAAACTAACTACTCGGTGGTAGGCAATGAACGAGAAGTGTGGCTCCATTGCTCGTGGATATCACTTTATTGAACTTTGGTTGAACGCTGCTCTCATAGAGCAGGAATGCAAGTTGAGTGACGAGATGACATTATTAATAAAGAGATTATAGATCAACACAATTTCAGCATTCCATGTCTGTCCAATCCAATTTTCTTCTGTGCGACGTAGTAGTAGTATTAGTAAAAAAGGTAGTAGAAATTAGTAAAAATAGTAGTAGAAATAAGTAAAGTAGTAGTAGTAATTTGGAGTAGGATTATTAAAAACAGTAGAGAATATAAGTCAAAAATAGTAGTAGTAATAAGTATGTAGCTTTAGTAAATATAGTAGTAGAAGTTAATAGTAGTATTAGTAAAAATTGTAGTAGAAATTACTAATAATAGTAGTAGAAATAAGTTAAAATACTAGCAAAAAACAGTACTAGGAATTAGTAGAAATAGGAGTGGTAATTAGTAGAATCATTAGAAGAAATAGTGTTAGAAATTATTGAAAATAGTAGTAGTTATCTGTAGTAGTAGCAGTAGGAATCATGTTTGACCCAAAAGTGCGTCAATGGTCATGTAAAGGGTGTTTTTTTTAGACTGATAGAACTTTTGATAGGGATAGCTTTCACTTGACAGCTGGTAAATGACATTTCGTTTTGACATTTCTGTTCAGTAAGCATTGCCAAATCATTATCGAAATAATGGCGCCGCAACAACGTTTACAAATTGTGGTAATTTACTTTAAAAATCAGTGTTTTGTTCGCCAAACTCGAAATCGAAAAATTGTGTTTAGTAATGAAGCTAATTTTTGGCTAAACGGATATGTGAACAAACAAAATTGCCATATATGGAGTGAGAATAACCCTACAGAAGCTCTCGAGACACCATTGCATCCTGAAAAATGCACCGTATGGTGTGGTTTACATGCTGGAGGCATCATCGGTCCTTATTTCTTTAAAAATGAGGCCGTAGCGAATGTTACTCTCAATGGTAATCATTACAGATCAATGATTACCGGTTATTTGTTTCCAAATTTGCATAACATCGACCTGCAAGAATTTTGGTTCCAACAAGACGGTGCCACGCCTCATACTGCCACGCGAACTATCGATTTGTTGAGAGAGCAATTTGGCGATAACATTATGTCAAAAAATGGTACAGTGAATTGGCGTCCAAGATCATGGGACATAATAACCCCATTGGATTATTTTCTTTGGGGTTATGCAAAGTCTCTGGTTTACGCTGATAAACCAGCAACAATTGATGCTTTGGAAGCCAACATAGCTCGCGTTATTAACGAAATGCGCCCACAGTTGCTCCAAAAAGTGGTTCAAAATTTGACTGATCGCATCCGATTCACCAAAGCTAGTCGTGGCGGACATATGCCTGAAATCGTTTTTAAATATTTAATGCCATAAAAATATCTTTAAAATAAAAATAAATTTGGCATTCAACTTAATTTTTTATGTGCTTCAATTAGAGCAATGAATGACAAATGAGCTGTTTTATAAACAATTGAAATGAACCGATTTATTTACATCGACGTTTTCTTTGCGATACTTCTCCACATTTTAAACGTCATGTGAGTCGCAAACTTCTCCAGAATGGACGTACAAGTATTAACTCTGACGAGCCTCTCACTCGATCGTCATTTGCACATTTTAGTATTTAAAATATACATCTCAAGCAAAAAAACTGGAAAAGAACACTTGAGCTAATTAAAAAATCCATATAGAAGGAATAACTTTAGCAGATATGGAAAATATAACGCAAATAAATCAAATTTCTTTAAGAATACCATCCACATTCGAGAGAAAAAACTAAAGCGGAGTGTATGATTGTAATTGTTTAGAAGAAAAAGCAATATTAAGAAATGGAATTAAGTGGTATCCCTAGAGAATTAAAACAGATACAAAAATAATAGGATTTGTAGCGTCGAAATGCCAAGTTCGTCTACAACTTTATTTACTAAATATATTAAGAATGTGCGTTTCACTTGGCATGCACTTTTTATGATGATAATCATAATTTTTATGACCCTTAATAACTTTATATAAACAAGCATATACTCGTACATACATACATTTTGTCTGGCTCAGATGCCCAACAATACATACATACATACATATACAATACATATAGTATACGATAAAATAAACCAGTACTCTTTGCAACCACAAAAACAAAGAAAAGTCGCAAAGAGTGAAACGAAAATTGCAATGAGGCCGCAGGCGAAATATTTAATTGCATGACACTTGCTAGACGACTGACTCAAAGCTCGGCCAGATAAGCCCACTCGATAAGATAAATACATACCAGACTCTGGCAACGAACGCATATTTGACTTGACGGTAGAGAAATATGAATTGTTGGCGATTTACAATGCATGGATGTATGTATGACAAAATAAAGTATAAGAAAACGGTAGACATATGCCAATAATATACAAGGGTTGCCCTGAAAGTTACCGAAAACAAACATTAAATGGTGTTTTTTTGATGTCACGCTATAATTCAAATTAAGGGTTACACCGGAAACAAAACTTTCGTCGATTTTAGCGGCTTTTGGTATTGAAGCAATTTAAAAAAAAAAAACCACTGTTTTTAGCTGGTTTGTAAAATTTAACGATCACAGATTCCTCAAGATTACTGACGTTAAAGTTTTTCGGATCAAGTTTGACCCAAACAGCAAATTCCTGGTATAAAAACTAATTTATTATAGTAAAGTTTATTATGAAATCTTGCATATTATTTTTAGCTGCAATTACTAAATCTATATTATATATTTTTAGAAGCAGTTATATCAAATTCTTTCAACGCAAGAAACAAATAATTAAATATATATAAGGAATGAGCATATAATAGTAATATTTTAATTGCTATTAAATATAAAATTGAATTCAAGTCAAATTTAATTCCATTTCAAGTTTTTAGTTGTTGCATTGCATACATAAAAAAATTGTTTTGGAACTCTTTTTACATATAAACTTTTTGAAAATACAGATAACTGCAGTTTTATTATCCGTTTTTTACATAATTGACTTCGGCTTCTTTTTGTTGCACTTTTATCGGGTCCTTGCTTCCGATCTTGTTGAAGGCGACAGTTGTTCATCGTGTTGATCGTATCCTATTTGTGATTTCGACAAAATGGAGCCCTTGGCAGGGTTTTTCGTTGTTTCATTTAAGATGCAGTACTTAAGTTGCAAGCCTGAATTTTTTAAGAAGCCTTGAAATTTAGAAAAAAATGTTTCGTTGCACCTATTGTTAGCAACTGTAAATAAAATAAAAGCTCATCATATTGCTGAATCCATCGATTTGACTTTCTTTTGCAGGAAAGGAACACCACTTTACGAGTATCTAATGTATCCACATAGCCTTTACTTTCGTTATAATCTGGTATTATTTTTCGGCTTAAGAGGGTAGCGGGCTCGGTAAAACAAAATGATGAAAAATATGCAGGTATTCCTTTAGTTGCTTGAAAAAATTATCTTTAGTCTGCCTTTCAGTCCAGCTACAAAATCAAGAGCTACACGCATGCCTTCCTCTACATCCCATCAGCTGCTCATCGATTATTATATCTTAAGGATTATAAAGTTTGGGCAATATGTCAACCCACTGATTCCACACATCATGATTGTCTACCATTCGTCGCACGCTTTTAGTGTCGCTACTGCCAAATCTTATTGCTATAGAGAGGACTTTGAATATTTTCAATGACATGATTGCTCCTCTTCTCTTCTTCATAACTCATGAAGAGGAGTAGCGGGTCAAGCCCCGAATGATGTTGCTAACATTTTTCATTAGTGTCTTCCATATCTATATCTGATTTTACAAGGCGCCTTAGAATTACTTCTTCGTCTATTTTTTTATAGGGATTCCTCAGTGTACACATTTTCGCTATCACTATCACTTGAAGTGATATGTAGATTCCTTTACTCTGGCCTCTATTTCAATCTTTTTTTTTTTTGTGACATTCTGACTTTTGGCTCAACGTTCAAACTTATTCTTACATAGGCACGTGCTACTTTCCCCCTGTTTACTTTACTTCTGTAGCAATATTCAGGCAAAGATGAGTGATAATTCCATAGCTTTCTAGTTCACCACCAACTGAGGGTTCGCCGATATAACGATATAAAAAAAAAGTAAGAGGAAACGTGACCAATATATACTACATATCTATTGAGGCTTATTTTGATTTTACAGGTGTAAAAGCGAGCAGAAAAATTGTCAATAAGATTATTTGGCAAAACATTCCTCTCTGAATAAAACAAATAATATGTGGTTTACATTGGGTCAAATTTGACCCGAAGACCGTATATGTAAACAAAATTATAACTAGAAAGGTCGCAAATATATGAATTCAGAATTATGAATGTCCCTTTTAATTTCAAAAACAAATATAAGTCAAAAATATTTTCCGGGAAATAAGATTTTTTTCCTGCAATGGGTTAAATTTCACCCGAAGACCTCATAAAGGTTGAAAAAATTTGCCAAATCCAAGTTTGAAAGACATAATAGCTTTCTTCTGTCGTAAAACTAGCCCAGTTGATAAGTTTCGCCCTGAATATCGATGAACAATCAATCCTGAAAAGTAAAAAAAAAAAGTTTTCTCCCCCCCACCTCGGCAATGACAACTCCCACACAGCACATGAAACTGTTGATTATTTGATATCGATGAGGCGGTACCATCTTCGATACTTTCGATGATTGTTTGTGAAGCTCATCGAAGAAAATTTGTAGCGAAATCTCATCTAAACCTGGAGTTTCATTCCTACGAGCATACAAAAACAGCGAATATATTTGGCAAATCTTCAAATCGTTGCCAGTGCTTTCTATCTTCCTGAAAAAAATTTTTAAGGCTGTCTGTCGAGATATTAGACCGCATAAACTATTTGAAAAGTTGTTCAGCTATGACCTGCTTGAACACTGTAGGAATTTTTGATAGTAACTGGCTACAATTCTACTGAATTATTTCGAGACATGTGAATCTGCGAGGACGACTTTCTAAACATTATGGACTTCATTGCCACGCGAAGGAATCGCTTTAAGGGAATTAATTACAAGCTGCATTTAGAGGCATCAGTGTGCGAACCGATAATTAGTTCCGATATGTTTGACACTCTTTAGAAACAACGTCCACCGACTGACCATATAAACCCCAAACTGATTGAACATTTTCACTTAGAATCAAATCTCTAATATGACGAAAGCATTTCGGATGCCATGGATGTAAACAATTTAAAAGGAAAGTCAAAATCTTTTGAATTGAATATGACACCTGCTCAATTTTGAAATAAACCAAGGTGAGAATCATAGGATGAATCCTAAATATGAAGAGAGATTTGGCACTTATGCAGCCTCACTTTTGTTATGACTGACGAGTTTTCGGAAAAAACTGCAAGAATTTCCGTACTCATTTCACTTTGATAATATTTTCCCTGGAATACCATTGCAGGTGTACATGAAAAAGAGAGGCTACCGCTACAATCCGGGAATAAAGCATTGCAAAAAATTGTCCTATATCACATAAGAAAGACTTGCGGAAACGACAAAGGGTATATTACGAGTCCGAGGAAATCAAAAAGGAAGGAATCCATCTGACAAAATTGCTGGATAACTCGGTGGTCTGCCTTGCTTCGACATGCTTCGATACTGAACCAAAATCTGCAGCATTTCGCTTCAGTAGCCAATTGGGTAGAAAAATATCACATTCCACATTTGTGTGTTGTAACTCAGTACAAAAATGTTTGATGCATGTTGATCAAATTAACCGAAATATTTCAACCCTACGCATCTCTTTTCGAGAAATTTTTCGAAAAAAATGCGGGCGCTGAGATCAGCTGACTTCTCTATAGATTCGCTAATGAAAATGAGCCACTTAAAGATTTCAGGAGGGTCGTAGCTACTTACTTACCGTAAGCATTACGGCGTCCAACCGAAAATGTTCCAAAAATGTCCAACTAAACGAATAGAGTCCGTAACGAATGCTCTGCGTCGCGTCATAACAGGACCGCACATCTGGTGATTCCAATCGGAAATAAAAGGCATCGTTCGAACAGCCTGCAAAAAACGAGATGTTAGACTTTGTTTGCCTTGCTTCGAATCATATTACAAAAAAAAAAGGAATTTGTTCAGTAAAAATTTTAAATTTTTTCAACCGGAACATAAAATCTAATGATACAGTTTTTTTTTTAGCTTGACCTAAAGGATACTCCAAACAGTCTTTCCGAGATTCCATAAAAAATTTTCGTAGGGTAATTCGGGTTAAATACAGACAGCGTTATTGATCGGCAGTCCTGAATTTGGAAAACCCAAAATCAGAATTTTTGTTCATAATTAAATGCTTTAGAAATAGGCTTTAATTTAAATAATGGGGAATAAATATTATTCGAATTTTAAGTGATTTTTTTTTTAACGAAAAACAAGCAAATAACAGAAAAAACCTTAAAATTTTTAATAAGAAAAATTTAAATACCACCTAGTACGTAGAAAACGTACGAAACAAAAAATTTTTAAAGTTTTATTTACCAGCCAATTTCTATTGTTGCCCTGCTCATTTATGGGTTAAGGCACATCTGTTTGACATAATAAGAAGAGCCGTCAGAAACTCGCATACTTTGTTTCATTCACATTGGTTTCATGCAATGCAAAAGTGTAAAGGCAAATATTTGAAAATGCACTTAAACATTTTTTTTGTAATAAAATGCCTATTTTTTCTTCACTTTTTCGGAAACTTTTATGATTACCCTCATATAATCATATTGTTCATATAAAAGTGAGTATCTATGTATAGTATATAGCAATTTGGCAAATGAAGCAATGCACCACAACTGGTCGCTCAATTATAACTGACATAATGGCCTGTGGGTCTGCTTCTTCGAATCGCTTATTGCTGAATAAGAAGATAAAAGTTGTGTTTTTAATTGTAATACATACATACAAACTTCCAATCATGCACTATATACATACATAGAGAGCGTGGGATAAGAGTATGCCAACAGACAGAATGCCGCAAGGTGAAAGAACAGGAATGGTAACTTATAACTATCGGGTGTTTTTTTTAGGGGTATAGAACTTCGAATTGAAATAAAACACAAGAAAATCGTTTTAAGGTCCATCAATTTGGCTTTATTGGAAGGGTAATTTTATGCCATTAATGTTTAAATATGATTTCGGGCATGTGGCCGCCGTGGCTGGCTCGAATAAAGCCAATTCTACAGGTCCAATTTTCAACCACTTTTTCGAGCATATGGGGCCGTATGTCGGCAATAACGCCACGAATGTTGGCTTCCAATTCCCCTAACGTTTCTGGTTTGTTGGCGTAGACGAGCGACTTCACATATCCCCAAAGAAAATAATCCAATGGTGTCAAATCACACGATCTTGGTGGCCAATTTACAGGTCCATTCCGCGAAATTATGCGCTCATCGAATGTTTCCTTCAATAAATCGATTGTGACGTGCGCTGTGTGGCATGTAGCGCCGTCTTGTTGGAACCACAACTCATCCACATTCATGCCATCCAATTCGGGAACAAAATAGTCGGTTATCATGGCTCTATACCGGTCTCCATTAACGGTAACTGCCTCTCCAGCATTATTGCGGAAGAAGTATGGCCCAATGACTCCACCAGCCCATAGAGCACACCAAACAGTCAGTTTTTGTGGATGTAATGGCGTTTCAAGGGTCTCATGTGGATTCTCTTCACTCCAAATGCGGCAATTTTGCTTGTTGATGTAGCCATTCAACCAAAAATGAGCCTCATCACTGAACAAAATTTTGCGATGAAAATCAGCATCGAGATCAATCTCATTTTCGGCCCATACACCAAAATCACGACGCATTGCATGGTCTCGCGGCTTTAATTCTTGCACAAGCTGGATCTTGTAAGGTCGCAAGCCAAGATCTTTGCGCAAAATCTTCCATAAAGTTGATGGACAAAGCTCCAATTGCTGTGCACGGTGGCGAATCGATTCATTCGGGTCCTCTTCAACACTTTGCTCTACAGCGGCAATTGTTTCTTCGGTGCGCACTGTTCGACGTCTCTGCGGATGCGTATTATCACATAGAGTAAACGTAGTGCGAAAACGATCCATGGTTAACCGAATTAATTGCTCTGATGGACGATTATGTCGACCATAAAATTGACGGAGCTCGCGGTAAACTTCGCGAACTGAACCATTATTTTCGAAATAAATTTGCACGATTTGCAAGCGTTGTTCTTTTGTCAACCTGTTCATGATGAAATGGCAAACCAAACTGAACATAAATGACATTAGAGTTGCCAGATTTGACCACAAAATGCCAGTTTTATCTCTATTCGAAAAACAAACCTGTAAAAAAAACACCCGATACATAGATTTTCATATAATTATATGTATATACATATACTATGTATATGTGTAACATCGCCAATTCATGTTTAAAAAATATGTGTTTTGGAAAATTGTATGCTTAATAGGGTTTATTTTCTAAGTTTTTAGAAAAAATTAGTTTTCTTATAAGTTATTTGCAAAAATGTGGAAGAATCTTAGTATATAGATTTGGAACTCTCTAAAGTTGCCCCTCTACTATAAATCAAAAGTGTGATATTTTAATAATCAGCTTAGAAAATCATTCAAAATACGTGTTTGTGGTCAAATTTTATTTATTAGGAATATTCATATACAAAATGTACTTATGTTGGTAAAGCAAAGCAAGAAATAATGACTTTCGAAAAATTTTAAAGAAATTGCATTTGGTTTATTGATAAAAACTTACATGTAAAAATAGTCATAAAATAAAAATGTACTTCGTAATTCATCTGATTTATTAATAAACATATACTTAGTTAAAAACATTGTCACAAAATAGAAGTGTACTAGGAAAAGAAATGGTGACCACGCTTGTATTTTAACATCGTTTTTTCATCAGCAAGTTTGCAGCTTTTGACACCATTGCGTCGTTCAGTACCAATGGAAAGTATTCCTCCAGTTCGCAAATAAACTAACAATGGCAGAGCTGTGTTGTAGTTATCAAAATATACGATATGATTTTTATAACGAGAGACTTCTCGTAAAAGTCTGGACACTTGTGCCATCGGTGCCACAGAATACATTTGAAACTTATAAGCAAATCCTGTTGAGTCACATAAAACATATGACTTAAATCTTAATTTGTTTGGGATTTTTTAGTGAACATTGCTCCATATAATTTTCCATTTGTTCATCTACGCAAAGCCAGTACAACTTCGGTAGCTTCCAAAGCATTTATTCAGGGTGTCTTTAGCTGGTCCGACAACATAAAGCCTATCACGGCGTGGAATTTCAAAATGAAGAGCAGTTGTTTAGTTGTTGTTATGTAGATAATGCTGGATTTTTTCGCTTTCAAGTCGCAACTTTTTATAGACGTTGAATTAGAATATATAAAATAAAATACTAATATAGTAAATACCAATACATTTATCGAAATTTTTATTCACTCAACAAATTGTAGCTCGAAAGGCTCTGAGGCTGAATATGACCAGATCTGAAAGGAAGTTTCTAATCCTCACAAATCGTCAGGCATACTCTTACGCCCCTGTACTCAATTTTCATATCAGTTAACTGAAAGATTCCCTCTCTTTCAAATTCAGAAGGACTTAGGTCAACGGTTATGTTTTGAAATGCTGAAGAAAAATAATTCGAAGCTGCCTATAGCTGTGTCGTAGGTTCTATCAAATAGTCTTGATTATTCTCGTCATTGATCGTATTCACAAAGGCATCGTGTAAATTTGCACTACGGCCAATTTGATTAGTACAATTTTCGTCAACTATTTGTAAATTATAATTTGTAGCGCCCTCCTTCGCTGTATGAGTCCAATTTTCAATATCATCCTCCAAATAGTATGCGGCGTTATAATCAATCTCATTGTGGTCACACATCAAAGAAGAAACTTAACTATGAGACATCTTCACCCCATTAACTATAATACAATCATTCATATTTTAGTACTTTTTGTTACAATTAATAATTAATTACAATTATTGATTTTTGTGTAACAAAATGGGAACACTTTAATTTGCATATGATACCTGCGAGCCTTATCGTTGTAGTGTTATAATTTTCGTAACTTTTGGACAATTAATACTAAAGTAAGGACATTTTTTATGGTTGTATCTTTAAAGATTCTGTGGGCATTTAAGGGTTAAGATGAACTATGGGTAGTACTCATTGAGCACATATCGTGAAATTTGGACCGGACTCTTAATTTTTTACTTACAAATATTATTCAATTTTATAAAAATACTGTTCATTGTACAATAAATCACATCAATCTTTAAGCCTCGTGCAAATTTTATATTGTAGAATAGAACAAATTTTCGTCAAATTTTCAAACATTTGAACCAGAATTTTTAGAAAGGCTTTTGGTTTGTATTTTTATAGCCCATTCAATATAATAATCAGGGACCGTAGCGGTTATACGGCGGCCGCCGTAGCCGAGTGTGTAGCGTGTGCGCGCTTGATGCGGTGGCCATGGGTTCAAATCCTGGCCGGGGCAAATAACATCAAAATTTATGGAAAAGTTTTTTTCTAAAAGCGGTCGCCCGTTCGGAGTCGGCGTAAAACTGTAGGTCCCTCAGTTTGTGTTACAACACCAACACGCACATAACAAATGTTAGGAGAATTTCGGCCAAAATCACTTAAGCGGTTATAGCGTCAATTAAATTAGTAAGTAAGTAACGGTAATAACGTTTATTAGAAAAAAAAAAATGCTTTTTAATCGATATTTGTTGAGTCTTTTTTATTGCTCATAAAATAATCGTTATTTCATGGTTATATTTTGGCGCTCAGAAAATAAAACAACATTTTTGTGTTTTTTATCTTATAAAGCCAAAACGTGGATTTCAATTCGTGTAAATTGCTTTAAAAAAGCCCAAAAAATTAAATTTTATTTTCTTAATGATACATTCAACTTAACAAATAACGATTGGTTTCTCAAAAAAAAGGAAACTCAATAAATAACGACTATTTTCCGAGCAAAGTATAAAACTAAAAAAATAACGATTAAACTTGATTTTTTTTTTCAAATAAAACTCAAAAAATAAAAGCCAATGCCACAGAAAGTAGCTCTTGTAACACAGGGTAGATATATGGCTTTACTCCGCATGATTTTTTGAGTTGAAATTTAGAAAATAATCATTATTTTCGGTTCTTGATAAAAATGTTGACGTTTGAATCTGTTGCTCATTTTATTCGAAACTTTTATGAAGAAAGGGGGCCCCACCTTTTTACCCCTGGTCCCGGATTCCCTCTCGGCGGCCCTGGATGTGTGGTATCTCTAAATAGCAAACTCGACAGGGGATATTTACCAGAAATTATTTGGCATCATTAACGTAAATATTTGTACTTTGTATTAAAGTAAAGAAAGTGAAATTAAAGTTCTTGTACTTGTAATTACCTAGACTTTATTTATTTAATAAGTATTTATTAACATACTTAAAACTAAACTGCGTTGTATATATTTTACAATTTACGATTAAATTTCCTTCATACAAATGAAGTAAAATACAAGAATTGCAAATTAACTGAATACAAATGTCATGTATATATTGTATATATGTATGTATGTACGTATGTATGTTTGTATCTGCTTACAGCTTTTTGCAAATATTCCATTTAGTGGATTAACTTTAATATGCAGAAGCTCAAATGGTTGCCAACAGCTTAGTGTACAACTTAATTATTAACTTTGGAAGAACAAGATGAACCACAAATTAAATATGCACGTGGCTTACCAAAATTGCACTAGCTTTGGTAAAACAGATAAATGAATTACTCTGTGGATAAACTAATAACGAATATAAATATGTCTGTATGTCTGTAGATATATATGGCGAATGAAACATAAAGTAAATAAGATGAGACCAACTATGCTAATGTTTTGATAAAAAATTTAAAATTTTAGGCAGCCACCTGCACGAGATGTCGTATAGAATTACTCAGATTTTGTAATTGCGGTATTGAAATTTATGAGATGATAAAAAACCCCAAATTTGCCTAAAGGGTTATATAAATGTAAATAGGGAAACAAGAAAAAATACTTTGTTTCGAAATGTTCTATGTTCAGACATTGAATACTTTTTTTCCACTATACATATATTAGGAGTACTCGCTCCTTTGGGTGTCACGAAAGTCTGGAAAGTAAACAAAGTACATCTGCAACAAGAAATCGCAATAACTGTAGAGACCAAATAAGTTGACGCCAAGCAAATTTTATGTAAGGCTGGACTGCATCTTGGATGGTCAATAACTTTCGAATTTAGCTTTAAAGGTTCTCCTCTATTTGATATTTAATTTTTAAGCGATATACAACGCAATAGCATCGGCAGTGAAAACTAAGAAAGAAAACGATAATATGTACGGATAGCAAATCTACAATATCTGGTATATTGAACGTTTCCAACAAATCCTTACTAGTTTCCTGTATTCGCAGCTTAATTATAGAAAATAAAAACCTGATCAAAATTATGTGGGTTCCGAGTCACACAGGTATAAAAGGTAATGAACTTGCGGACCAAAAACCTAAAGAAGCCTCAATGGAATCACTTTACACGTTTGACTATATGGTCAGCAAGGACATTATTGGTTTGATTAATGAACACATGAGTACACAGAGAACGGCAAAATGGAATACCGTCCAGCACTATTATGTGCATATTAATATAACAGGTACCAAACCGAGCTACCCAGTAACATGTCGGACCAACGATATCACTGCCTTTATACGCCTTCGAATTGGTCACACCACCATAACTGTTCTTCGGCATCATTATCAGCTAAACATCTCCTAGATGACTGCGCGCATTTTACTTCCACCAGGAAACAGCTATGCGCCAACGAAACTCCGTCGGACTTATTGAGAATATCCTCTCAAGAAAACATCAGAAAAATTATAGATTTCCTATTAAAAACTGGACTGCGTAAATAAACTATCTTGTTTTCCTACTCCTATTTCTTAATGTAGTGTTAATTAATGTATCGGTAGTAGCTAACTTTATCGAATTTTACTAGCACGTCTTTGGCAAAATAAGTCTATTAAAACAACGAGCCGTAAGCCCTGGCAGCTAGTGCTCTTTTTGTTTTTACTGTAAAATAATAATTGCATTGTTATTTTTCATTTACTAAAAAAAAAATAAATAAAATCATTATTTTCAAATTCAGAGTCTTAACGAGGCTAGGTGCCGAATATTTGATTAATTTATCTTCTTTTTATGTGGTTTAAGTTTTCGACGGTACCTGACTTTTCAA
Organism: Anomoia purmunda; assembly: GCA_951828415.1. NCBI lineage: Eukaryota > Metazoa > Arthropoda > Insecta > Diptera > Tephritidae > Anomoia > Anomoia purmunda. Next base: position 52,296,977 of record OX639996.1, on the reverse strand, counting down.
ATTAACCAAATCAACTTCAAATCAACTGCAATATACTTTTATGTAAGCTTTTCTGTATACACATACTGTTGATTTAGAGTTTATCGTAGAACACATAATAAAATTAGCTTAATATATAAATAATAATTTCTTAATTGCATTTAAGATCTGAACTTAAAAGAAAAATAGGCACATTTTTTTAATTAGATTTCTTTTTAATTATCCCATAATACGTGTGGTCACTGAAAACCAACACTAAAAAAAAACAACAAAGGCATTTAATATAAAAAGTTTAGAGTCAGTTTAAATGTACTATTTCGTACATTAAAAACAAAATATTTGTTAATTTCGATAACGCCGTTGCGATGAATATGATCGATTCGACTGACGATACCTGACGATGTAGTTGCCGATCTGTTTCAGGCAATACTTAGTAAGGAAAATAAATAAGTTCATATTTTTGGCACTTGAGATATTTTCATTACACTAAAAATTAATGCTACTATTTTAACTAATTACTACTGCTATTTTTTTCACTTTCGACTACTCTTTTACTAATGCTACTACAATTTTTTTTTACTAATTTCTAATACTATTTTTACAGATGCTACTACCAATTAATACTCCTATTTTTTACTTATTTTTGCTACTATTTTTACTATTGCTAACACTAATTATTTTATTTTATTTTTATTAATCACTACCACAATTTTTACTAATGTTACTACTTATAGCTAATGCTATTTTTACCATATCGTAATACTATTTTTACAGATTTCTACCACTATTTTACTATTGATACTTCTGATAACTGCAACTATTTTTACTAATTTCTATTACTATTTTGACTAATGCTACTACTTATTACTACTACTATTTTTACTATTTCAAACTACTATTTTTACTAATTTCTATTACTACTTTGACTAATGCTACTACCTATTACGCTACTATTTTTACTATTTCAAACTACTACTTTTACTAATTTCTACTACTATATTTACTATTTCGTAATATTATTTTTACATATTTCTACTTTTTTTTAAACTTATGCTACTACTAATTACTAGTATTATTTTTACTAATTTTGCCTACTATTTTTACTAACGCTACTACTTAATACTACAAGTATTTTTATAAATGCTCTTACTAAGTACTACTAACCACTATTACTACTTACTGCTAACGAATACTACCACTGCTACTCCCTTATTTAATTCTCTGTCTCTTTTTGAAGTCGGCAAGGAAATTTTACTTCTGGCTCGCGCATTTATGTAGGTGCACCGTTGTTTTTTTTCGTAGAATTTGTATACGCGGAGTCTCAAATCTTATTCTTTTGAACGCATGCTTACAAACCTGGCGTGCGCCGATAGCTGAACAATTTTTCAGAAATCTAGGGGAATAATAATATGACTTACTGAGATGCCCTAAAAATGGTATTAAAGCTAAATAAAATTTGGGCATTCTTTCAGCGACCACACGTTATGCTAGTGAATTGTGAAAGCCAGCCTAATATGAGTTGTTTGAAACCGATATGTACAAAATATTTGTATCAGATGAAGAAACGAGAAACAACACAAATGCGCATTGATGTAAATTTTAGGTCAACATTTACACCAACGGAAATCGCCAAGAGAACAATAATACTGACAATGCCAGGGGAATCCTTGAATGCGCAGTTCATATATGTATGTATTGTAGTTGCATCTCTTTGAATATATCGTACAAACATATGCGTAGATTTTTCTTCAACGATTATCAACCTTCTTTCTGCTTGTCATATGGAAATGGTAAAACGTTTCCAGCAACAAAAGCGCTGTCACAAATAGAGATAAAAATACAACAGATGCGACTATGGAAAATGTGGATAGAACAATAGCGACATTTATGCTTACCTGATAAGTAAGCGGCTAAGTGTACGAGTGTGTTTGTGCGTGTGTGTGTGTGTGGATGTGCAGACTTAACTACCGGACGGAAGTGGTTAAGCGGCTGGGAAACGACAGTAAAGCTTCTGTGTAAGTGCGTTTGGAGAACTGCAAGGCTGCTTGCCATGTAAGATGTGAAACCCAAAAAAAAAAAAAAAAAAAAAACCTATGCCATTAACTATTGAAGTAACCATACAAGCAAGCAGAAATGAAAATTGTTCACTGGAAAATGAACAAAAAGGAGAAGAATACGGAAAATATAAGAGCGAATGGGAACAGACAAAAGAAAACTGGCATTTAAAGTTTAATTTTTTTAATGAATAAAAATGATTTTGCAAGGTTTTATAATGCAACTAAAGGAATCCAAAAATCAGTTTAATATTAAAGAAAATACTTTTTGAATCAATACTGAATACATATATGTTACGTTCATGCAAACGAAAATATTTGGCGCAAGAAAATAATCGATATATAATGATTCATTTAAAAGGCGAAGTAGGGTGCAACATTGTGGGAAAACCAATGAAAATGTCATATTAATCTATTGGTGTAGAATCTATTTTATACCAACGTGATATCAAAAATTCGTTTCAAATAAATATCATTCATAGAACAGTCGAAAAAATATGAATGACCATTGTTTTACATAGCTAGCGTAGAATAATATGGAAAAGATGTTGGCCCTTTGGGTAAAAAAAAATGTTAACCACCTAGACAATGCCACAGCCCCAAAACTAAGGTTTCGTTTTCTGTTATTCGAGAGGAGTCGAATTCTTTGAGCGCGCGGCTTATTAATCATTTATGGACCCTAACATTTTTTCTCGTTTTCCCCAGTTTAAGGGACAGCTCAGAGGTGAGGAATTCGAAAACAATAAAGAATTTTTTCAAAAACAATTTGCGTCCTAGAATAGAGAAGGAGTAAATGAATTAAGTTACAAGAGGAAATCAATCGGTGTGCTCCGGGTTCAAGTATCAACAAAAATTATAGGAAAAAATTTTTAATAGCGGTCGCCTCTCGATAGACAACGGTAAACCTTCGAGTGAATTTCTGCAATGAAAACAGTTCTCACAAAAATCATTTGCCTTTCGGAGTCGGCTTAAAACCATAGGGCCATCCGCTTGTAGTACAACATCAAAACGCAAACCGAAAAAAGTATCAAAAGTTCGGCCAAACATCGAGATATCTGAAGTATATATTATTACTAACATGTCGTGGATATTGTAAATCAACACAAATTTAGAATATTTACTGCACGAGGTGGATGTTTACAAATTAAGGAAAGGATGGTAGATAAATGAGAATTCCTAAAAATATTTGAATATATGAATATATGTACAAAAACTCATCACTCCAAGGGCTTAAAATTGAAACTTAAATTATGCTCTCGAGAATTTTCCTTAATTTCTTACTAATATATTTATTAACTACTTACAGTAACATTTTAATATTATTCACAGCTTGAATGCATAAACAGCGCAAAGGATCGCCCTATTGTTAAGGGGGCCACTCACTGTGTTAAGTGTTGGATGCGATGCAAAAACTTTTAATTATTCACGAGTTTGTGTTAAAACTTTTCCTACAACCAATTAAGCGCTTTGGTCATAATTATCAAGCAGAAAATGCGGCACTCCGTCGTCCTTCCATTCAGTCCATAACTTTTGAATGGCTTTGGTTTTGCTCCTCTCCCAACTCTCTGTGCTTCGGGATGAATGTTGCACTTTGCCTAAAAGTGTAATTAGTAATGGCAAATAGGCAGATAGGCAGTAACGTTTACGGTTTTAGTGTATTCAGTATTTGTTTATTGTAAAAATATTATATTTAGCAAGGTGTCCAAAAGGTGCTTTGCGAGACAAAAAAAAAGAAAAGATTTTATGGACGCTTTTCGTACAAAATTTATTCATTACAAATTTATTTTCGGAAATTTTTTGGATGAATCCGTGCGAAGCAATTATTGAAAGAGTTCAAACCGATGTTATCTTATTGGTATTGCACCGATTAAAAATTGTATTTGTCTTTAAAAAAAGTAAAGCTGCCAGTTTAAAATATACATAATTTGAGTATATTGATTTCTGGTAAATGACTCAATTATGTTTTTGAAACTTTGCAATAAAACTGTGTTTTAAATTTCATTTTATAATTTTGATTTAATCGTAAATATTTCTACAGCTAATGCTGTTTTAAATTAGTTCACAACTATTTCAAAAGTTATTAAATGAAAAACATATTTTGTAGTTTTTCTTTACTATTATTTTTGAATCCTTACTCATTAGGCATACAACTTTGTTCATATATTATTAAACTGTAAATGTCATCAATAGAACTTTGCGTATCAAGGCGAATTCATACAAGGTGGTGTTATAAGTACAACTACAAAATTCCTATGTATTTTGTTTTTGTTTCTGCGTAAGGGTTGTCAAAATCTAAATACATTTTGTTTTTGCTTTTACGGCTTTTGAAAGCACATACGCAAAAGCAAAAACAAAATACATGTAGGTGAATAAAAAAAAATCAAATCAGCTGCTCTTATGACATCACCTTCTATAAATTCGCCTTGTTTGCGTATGTTAAAGAAAAATTTCATTTGAATGTGCATTCATTTTTTGTTAGCTTCTGTGTGAGAAAATATATTATTAAAAATCTCTCGCAAGTTCAAGTATAATAGCAAAAGTTGTAAATAAATCGAAGAAATTAGCACGCCACGTGTATATTTATGCTGGTTTTCAATAATAATCAGTTTTTATTCCTGAAACAACTTGCAAGCTTTTGATGCTTAGGCTTTGGAGGATTTCGATTTCTCGATAATCTCCTTCATCTCGCCACTGGTGCAAATAATAATGGCACTGTTGTTGAACTGTTTGCGCAACCTCTTGGTCACCTTTCGTTTGGTCCTTTTCACCGAAGGTTACCTGGTTACAGGACTTTAGGTCCTCCTCCCACATGTTCCGCTTGTGCTGGTCGGGCAACCACCGAATCGCCACGTCCAAATCCCTAATGTGGGAAGGACGGGGATCGGAGTGGCGAAGGTAGTCACGCTAATTCGCTTAGACAGCCGCTTTAGCGCTCTAAAGGCATTTTCGATAAATTCCGCGAACCCGCCCCAATCTGCCTTTTTTAAAGCTAACGAAGGTCTGTTGCAAGCGCTAGAATGGGTCGCCACGATGTGCTATTATATATCCATTATCCACTGGTGCAATCATACATCGTCCAGAATATTGCATCATCTATCATATCTGTCAATTCATTTCCCCAACGATCAGCTGGTAGTAATGAACGCCAAAGATAGTGGTGCGCATTGATATATCGACCTAACATACGGATTTCATCTCTTAGAAGGGTATCTGTCTCGGTAGGGTCGTCGTAGAGTGAGGTGAGAGACGGGTAAGGTTAGCCTCCTAGCCCCTGCTGTACATGCTACTGCACATGCTGCCTTGAGATGGTGGATGGCAGAGTTCGCGTGTGGTGCGCAGGCCAGAGCATACCCAAGAGTGACACCAGGCTTGCATTCGTTCTCCTCTATACTCTGCCTGACACACAGAGCAGACTGTCTGGGGTAACAAGAGATCCTGCTTAATCTCCACACAAGAAACGAAACCAGGTGGATAAGGGGAGTTACCATGTTGTTGCCTGCTCCATTGAAGGATCTTAGGATGCCAGCAGCCACTGGTGCACTGTGTGCAGCAATAGGTGCCGTGGTGGCCGTAAGTGGCGTGGGACGCGAACAACATCGGGCCACATATTTGTGGATCAGTCTTTGTAGCTCGATAGCTCCACCCGTTTCACGTATTACACCTTACCAAAGTGGAATTCAGATGCTGCCTTCTCTGGCATACGCAACAAAAAAGGACTGAAGCCAGCCCTGAGCAGAAGGATGTGAAGTAACCCTGCTACTAGAAGTTGCTCCAGAGAACACAAACGACAAATGGGGTAGGCTGATCTAAACAAGGTTAGCCCGGGTCATTCCGGTACGTAGACCGGCTATATTGATTTTCAAATTCATTGGCAGCATGATGCTTAGTTGATACGAAAATAGCCAATTTTCTTGACTTTGGAACATCCGAAGCGATATTTTAATGAAGTGTTTTGGTGTTTCGGTGGAGCACGTTCAACTGTTTGCTCAACAGATTCTCAGCTAATTCCTTGCTAGTAAAATAATTGTCCATTGCTACAGTAGTTCAATTTCAAATGGAGACAGTGACTTTACAAGTTTAGGGTTAACGCTGCAAACAAATTGAAACCCGTGGTACTGAAATTGTTTTAAATTTTCGTTTATCTATTGAACAGTTAAGGAAACAGATTCAAAAATCGCCAGTTTGACCAAAAACTTCAAGGTCGGCTAACTTTAAGAACCTACTATAAATGCCGAAATTTATTGAAAAACGTGGCTTCTTGGCAAACTTGTTTTTCCCATATTGTTTTATTTACATACATACACAATACTTATAGACATCGTTATGTCGTCGCTCAACAACACGCACGAGATCCAGTGCATAAACGATCTCGTTACGCAACTTTGTGACGCGATCTTAAAAAATCAATCTAATGGCGCTAAAGAAGTTTTACTTCAAAAATTGTTTATTTATTTATATTGCTGATGAAATAATTTTATTGTATAGAAACCACAAAAGTTTGCGAGGCTTAAGCTTACATTGAAAAATCTGGCTCTTACAATATTCCCAGAATTTTTAAATACTTTCATCAAGTTTAATTTTAATTCTTATTTTCAACTAAGCAACACCTTACCGCCAATTGCTGCTGAATGAATATTTGCTATTTCTTGGTGGTTTTTTCACTGAAATCAAAAGGAAAAGAAAAAATGTCAGCGAGTTTTACGTTTGTAACTCAGATATTATTATTTTATATGACCAAAAATAGATATGCAATATGTTTATAATTACCTGACAAAACTATCACCCCAAGCAGCGCAACGACAATTATGAATCCCCCAATGGTGTTGTACATTAACTTGCACTGTTCATCTGGATTGTACAACTCAATTGAATTGCCGCTGTCATTTGTATTTTCAACAGTTGTTTGCTCAACTATGGCTAGACAGAAGTGCAACATAATGCCATTATCATTCACCGATGTAGACTCAGTGTAACCAGGAGCACAGCCGCAATGATTCATCAACATACAAACGGAATTTTCAATGCACGGTTGTAGAGAACAATTTGTATTTGATTTTGATTTGCCGAGATCTACTTCAGCTCTTTGTTCTTTTATAAGTCCTCCCTCAAGCTTCTGTGCATGCTCCGTTTCGTTAAGCTTTTCTTCGTGCTCTTCTACATTATCTTCTTCATCCTTTACTCCATGTTCTTCTTCAGGCTCTTCTCTTTGCCTACTTTCATCCTTCACCTCATGCGTTCTTTCATGTTCTTCTTTATGCTTTTCTGCATTTGCTCCACTTTGCTTTCCTTCACTATGCTCGTTATGGCTCCCATTGTGGTCTTCTTTTCGCGACACCGTCAGTTCTACGCCATTGATGCTTACATTTTCTTTACTGAAGATGAATTCTCTTTTAACTCGTTTTACATTGCCTTGAGAGTCATCTTCTAAACTTTTACTGTAGGAAACCGAACCTGCATCGCCCAAAATTATTTGTTGCATCAAGAAGCTCGAAAGTATGAAATTTGCAAACCAAATCATTTTTACGAGTTCTGCTGGAGTTATTTGAAATTTTAAATTTTTAATGGTACGTAAAGCTTAAGCAAATGTAGTGCATTTACGAATGTACTTTTAAAACTGATTAAATTTTTCTTCTAAACATTAATTTTTAATGGAATCGTAGAATGGAAGACCCAGCAGTGAAACGCGATGGATAGGAAAGTCTTTTGCTGGTGCGCTAAACACCTACAAGGCATGTGTTTGAAATAAACTGCTGCTTTCAATATCGATATGGAAACAGTTATAGTATTTGAAATCCAGAATATGCTTGCTATCCAATAGTTCCAATAGTTATCGTCATGGTCACAGTTTTCAGATCATTATCGATTTTTCTTTACTTACAAAAGAAAATCGGTAATGTTTTTGCATTGAATTTATTAAATTTATTAGGGTGATACACAAAGTGTCATAATGAGTCATAAATTTTAAAGTCATAAAATTTTAGATTGCTTAAGTTATGATTTTGGATTGCATTGAAATAAATTATTAAAACTAGGTAATTTTGTATTTTTTTTTTAATTATATGATTTTATGACTTGTGAATCACCCAGTTATATTTGAGGCATTAGTCAAACCAGTTGGGAATGATATCTTGAGCTGGTATGATTTAAAAAAAACTCAAAAAATATATCTAGTTTTCTATAAATAAAAATAGTTTGTTAAAAAAATTGTTTCAAAAAAATTACATGAAATCATAAAATAGTTTAAAAATAAAAAATCTGCATAAAATTATGCTTCTTTTGAATTTTTTGATAGATAGATTCCATTTTTTTTTTTTGATTTTTTCGGATAAAAATATCATTCGGAAAAATTCGTTAAAACCAAAAATCGAATATCTTTATGCTAATCTGATCGTATTTCCCTTAAAAAAATTTTGTTTTAAGTTATTGCACAGTCGTTATTTTGAGATTTTTAGTTTTTCGATCACATGGGGTTGATATTTTGTGTTTTTGGTTTTTTTTTTTTTTTGATTAAGTTTGGTCGTAATTTTTTTTTTGTTTGGTTCGATTAAATATGATCATTATACTTGGATTTAAAGCTTTCCGGACATACTTGATCGGGATTTTGTGATTTTTATCTTTCGCTCATAAAACATAAATTGTATTATACGCATTGTTGGCATTTTTAGCCTTTATTATGATCGAGTAGTTTGAAATCCAATAATAACGATTATCTTTTATAGAAAAACTCAAAAACTAAAAATATCGATCAAATATGGTCGAAAAATGATAATCCTAAAATCAATTTTATGCAATGATTTGAAACTAACAAATTTTAAATAAAAATAAGGCCAGTTGTGCAAGGCATATGCCATAAAAATTAGATCGATTTATTCGAGTTTTGTTTTGAACGAAATTTTGCCAATAATTTCTGAATCGGAAAAAAATAAAATTAACGATTATTTTCCATTTTCTTAACCCATCTTCTAAAATGCATGTAGTGATCTGTGAAATATTTCAGCATAGTTAGAAAATTTTTTATTTTCGTCAGGATGAATGCCCAACTGAAGCCCATACAAACTTAAAATATCCGTGTGAGAAGATCAAGATGGTTTCTTGTCTTTTAAAGTTGATAGTTTCTCATAATAGAGAATGTGCTTGCCAACAGAACTTACGCCAGAATATTCTATACCGTTTTACCTCATCCCATTTCAACCCTTTCGGCTCGTCAAAAGGAGATAATAAAAAGCAGCCGGCTCGTAGGTGCTCTCCAAATAACTGGTATTATATCATTATAATATTTGTCAATATTTGTAGTTTTTATCTCAAAACAATCTTTGTAGCATTTTATGAAATATGGTGAAAAAATTTTATTTTTTATTTTTCCGTTTTTATTTCGCACAAACATAGAAAAATAAATTTACACGCTTACCTGATATTATAAACTCCTTGTTTATGACTTCCAAGCATTATTCTCAACCAGACGCAGAAATTTAATATTTTAAGTCCCTCATTTTGAATGTGTACGAGTGTCAGTTGCCCAAAAAAAAATTTAGATTTATTTCACTATGCTATGTTTTGTTGGTTTTGTTGGAAGAAACCCCATACATATGCGATAAAAGAAATCATACAAAAAAATAAAACACTCGCAAACCATTCTAACGAACTACAGTGGGTCGCAACTAAAAGGAATTAGAAATTTATTGAAATCTTGGGTAATGTTTTAAATTGAGATTTATGTGACTTTTGTAAAATAAAGAATATATTTAGGTTTAGTTTTGTTATTTCCTACCAGCAGGGTGAACAATTGGTGTAAATTGGAAGAATTTTCCGTCACCCCTTGTCAGCAAAATAAGGCACCGAAGATGGCAAAGCGCCGAAACCGGGTAGTCTCCAAACCAAATACGACAAAGGATGAGTATGAAATTGTGTCATTATAAATTAATATAACTTATTTATAGTTCATTTTATAACATAATGGTATTAAATATAATCATTTTTGAGAACTTGCATGTATTCGTATACATACGAGCATGCATAAAAACATCAAAAGCATCGCGAATTTTTTTTGGCTTTTTTTCAAGCGGCTAGTTTGTCGTTAACTTAACCCTTTCACTTCTATTTTTTCAAATCTAGCAGTGTTTGCATCATTTCTATTCTAAAGATGCTTGGCATACATGAACATCCGGAGATCTTAACCCCTTCATACCCGAAGTTGCTTGTGAGCAATTTCAAATGTTTAAAAATGTTTGTTCTTATTTGCTAAAATCCATCCCTAACGAAAGCTTTATGTGTATGCTTTAAACTCGATTAAAGAACAGCTGATTTGTTGGCGATCTGGTAAAGTTATTTACATTTGAACTCAAGCGTGACGTGTAAAAAAATTTTACGTATTTGATAAGAGCTGTTTTTACCTGCGGTTTTTTTTTTCAAAAAAAATAACAAAAAGTGTTAATTCTTAATTGCAGTATTTTTTAACAAAGTATAAATAAAACACTTATTAAATATAATTTGTAAACAAACATCAAGTAAGTAATTTTCAAAGTGACCAAATTGCTTGTGGGCAACTTTCGGCAATAGTGGTAATTATTTCACTCACTTACAGGCATGAGACCTGAACAAAAAGGCTTAACAAATGATGATATAGAAAGAAAGTTAACCTTTGAAAGGGAAAGATATTTCTGCAGTGTTAGAGGAGAATTTGGGAGGGATCTTGGAAAGAGGAGAAAGGATTGAGATAGACCTAATTGAAAATGTAGTTGCGGAAGAATATGAAGAACAATCTTGTAGTGGTGTAAGTATGTGCTTTGAAAAAATTGATGTGAAGTCTCTTAAATGGAGATCGAGGCCATTTGAAGACCCAGAGACTGTTTGGAAAGAGGATGACGTTTTAAAAGTCGATTTCGTTCAGGCACCAGTGCAATATCTCTGTGAACTTTTTGATACGGAAGCTTTTGATTTGATTGCCCAACAAAGTGATATGTATGCACTACAAGAGCTCGGCATTGAGCTCAAATGTACTAAGGCAGAAATAACGGTATACTGGTGTTTTGTTATACTTGGGTGTTTTCAAAATCCCTCAGTTTAGAATGGCATGGGCCCAAAATATAAGGCTTACAGCAGTTGCAGACTCAATGGCACGCGATAGCTTTGTCAAAAGTAAGCAATGCTTACATTTCAGCGATAAAAGCAAACAACCTAAAATGGGAGATGCAAATTATGACAAGTTGTACAAGATACGCCCATTACTAAACATCCTCAAGGAAAACTTTAATAAGCTACCGCAGGAAGAGCATCAAAGTGTTGATGAACAGATAATTGCATTCAAAGGTATGCATCAGCAAAAATGTAAATAAATTTATAAATTTATGTAAAGTGTAACTCTTGCTTATAGGTCGGTCTACTTTCAAACAATATAACCCGGCGAAGCTCCACAAATGGGGTTTCAAAATGTTCACCCGAGCTGGAACATCTGGAATGGTATTTGATTTTACATTGTATGTTGGTGAAGGTACCTGCCCGTCTTATGGATTGGGACTGTCTTCGGATGTAGTCCTCTATCTGGCGCAAAATCTTCCAAAGCACAAGAACTACAAACTCTACTTCGACAATTGGTTAACCTCAGTAAGCCTTCTTATCGCTTTGAAAGAAATGGGGATATTTGCAACAGGAACTGTAAGAAAAAACAGAATTAGTAGTTGCCAGTTGGTTTCAGACGCTGAACTCAAAATGCGAGGAAGAGGATCGTACGATGTGAAATGTGAAACAAACTACAATTTAGTATGTCTAAAATGGTATGACAATAAGCCAGTCCAAGTCATATCTTCATGTACAGATCATCGACCTGTGGGGGTATGCAAGCGTTGGAGTCCAAAAGAAAAAGTTTATATTGATGTTCCAAGACCTGCGATTATCGAATCCTATAACAAAGGCATGGGAGGGGTTGACTTAGCAGACATGCTCATGGAACTTTACAAGTATTCTGGGATATATAATTCTAATAACATTTTAAGGTGTCCCAAGAATGCCAAAAGAACCAAAATTTTTAAAACAACTATCAATAAAAATTAATAAATTCCATTGTATGTTGATTTTTTCTGTTACTAGTTTAATATATTTGTGAAAATATTTAAAGTATTAAGCTTAGTGACATCCAGAACAGACGTAATGGGTTCCAGTTTTACTAATTTTGTGAAGTGCAATGTACGCATCGTCGACGCGAATTATGTTCAATAGGAAGATCAACGACAATATTTCCAAATCAATTTGGTGATCTTCCATCACAATTATGGGTAATGTATTTTATTCCTCCAGCTATCATCATTTAGGGCTAGGGCACAATAATAAAATGTCGAACTCTGAAGCGCCTTAACCCTTTAGTTCGTAACCCCGTATTTAGACGGGCTTAATTGATTACACTGATATTTGCCATTTTCATTATAGTTTGCGTTTTCGTTTATTTCTTATTTTTTTATTTCGGCGATTCACAAAATTGTAGTAGCCTGCATGTCCATTTCGATATGATGCCCACGGCAGCTGTAGCAACCATCTCATTTTCATATTGTGCGATATTCAGTGGAAATAATTATCTAACGTAGAGTACAGAAAACAAAATAATAAATAAAATATTATTAGTGCTCGTAGGTAAAATTACATAATATTAGTGTTATGATGCTATCATTAACTTACTCAAAATAGTTACAGTTAAAAAATAAAAGTTGCGGTACGCTTTTAATTTGCTTGGAAAGGAACATCGTCTGGAGGCGGTCTTGCGGTCATTCCGCAAAAAAAAAATTAATACGAGTTAGTAATAAATGGAAATTTGCTGGCATTTTGTAGCCTAAAAAAATGGAACGTGGATGACCGTGTAAATTATTGACGCTATCAGATAACGATATAAACAAAATTTTGGAAGTGATGGATTTCGATGGTGATACGGGTGGAGAAGCAGATACATAGGACGATTTTGATGATGGGCCTTGCAAGGAAAACTTTCCAGTAAGTGATGGAATTAGCGACATTATTGATCGAGTAGTAAATATGTCAAAGTCATTGCTTGCATCAGAGCTTTGTTTAAGTCCACGTGGAATTACTGCCCAATGATGTCCAATGTGGTCCGACTTGGTGCACCAGACCTTGGAGCGTCAGCAAATGTGGTTGTTCGATTATCGAGTATAGTGCCAGACCAAAAAATCCCACATTATATATTTCGATAATTATTATACTCCATTGCCATAATTCGTATATCTCCGATCACGAGGAATTTATTCTTTAGGAACGATCCGTTCAAATTGAGTCCCAAATAGTAAGCTGCCGTCAGCTACGGACCTCAAAAAGTTTGCGCGTGGATACAGTTGGAAAGACAATAAAGCAGCCAGCCTAGCCACGACTCACGTAGGCACGAAACCTTTCCTGAATGAAACATGTGTAAAGAACAAGGTTTCACGTTTTGTACGTTCCGCAAAAAAATTTGTTGACGTCGATTGCCCCCAATGTAATAAATGAATATAACAGTCAAATGGGTGGAGTTGATTTAATGGATGGACTTATTGGCCGGTTAAAAATTCCTTTGAAGACTATTAAGCACACAAATCGCATTTGCTTGACATGACCATGGTGAATTCTTATATATTGTCTAAAAGAATCAACCAGCCTGACCCTAACAAAAATACCAGCTACCGAATTTTATAGCACAGATTGCACACGTATGTACTTTGTACATTGCAAAATTTTACGTTGGCGAAAACCCCAGGGCGCCCACGCACTGCTGTTGAAAAAAAAAAAATTCAGGAAAACGGACTTTTCTACCGCCTTTAGATGTTCACTACGATGGAATTGAACATTTTCCGCAGTTTTTGCCTCGTAGTGGTAAAAAGGCGTGTAAATTTCCCGACTGCAGCTCCGGCACAAAATTATTTGCCGCAAATGCAATCTAAACTTTTGGTTTTCTTAGCAAAATGATTGGTTTTACAATTTTCATCACCATATGTAATAAAATAAAGCTGGTTCTTTGTATGTAAAGGGTGGTTAAATTTTAAGGGCCGATATTGATTTTGAATAAAACCTAATTTTTTTGGAAATTATTGTAATTTTTTTTATTATGATAATATGGTGTGGTTCAATTATGTATGGAATAAAATATCGGCCAAATGTCACACCTCCATCCGATGGTCCAAATTTTCGATGACGCTGGGGCATAATTGAGGTTCTATGCCGTTAATGTGCCAAATTATTTCATCCTTTAGCTCTTGAATTGTTGCTGGCTTATTGGCGTACACCTTTTCTTTCAAATAACCCCAAAAAAAAAGTCCAACGGTGTCAAATCACATGATCTTTGTGGCCATCGCCATCGCCACCACGTGCGATAACACGGCCATTGAATTTGTCGCGCAAAAGAGCCATTGTTTCGTTGTTGGCTGTGTGGCAAGTGGCACCATCCTGTTGGAGCCACATATCGTCCACATCTATATGTTCCAATTCGGCCCATAAAAAGTTCGTTATCATCTCACGATAGCGAACACCATTCACAGTAACTGCCTGACCGGCCTCATTTTGGAAAAAATACGGCCCGATGATGCCGCCAGCTCATAAACCACTCCAAACAGTCACTCTTTGTGGGTGTATTGAGTTTTCGACAATCACTCTTGGATTATCATTTGCCCAAATGCGGCAATTCTTTCTTCGAAAATGCACGATATGCGTTTTGATTTGAACGCCCATTTTCATAATAAGCCTGAATAACTTTAATACGTTGCTCGAGTGTGTATCTTCCCATGTTCACTTTGAATTAGTCTGAAAGTTAGAAATGTCAAATGAAATGCAGAAAAAAAATTGACGTCTAGGTGTGGTTCACATTCAACATCGGCCCTTAAGATTTAACCACCCTTTATGTATGTATGTATTTTCCAATTTTTCATAGGAAAAAAAAGTTAAGTGTCGATATATATTATTTTACATTTATTTATAATGAAATGTATCACCTAAATAAGAAATTAAACAATCCATTCCGTGTCACTTAATAAACTGTGTTGGAATTTTTTTTGGCTACTTTTCCCAAGTCCGCCTGTAGGCGGTGTAAGGTTCTGACTGCATAAAAGCCGGTTCTCTTACCTAATTTAACTCTTTAATTCTGACCCAAAACTAACAACAAAATAATTTAAAAAAAAATAAAAATTGGGAACTAGAGGGTTAAGGAAAGTCAATAAGAACTTCAGCATCTCTCTACAGATATTTTATATATTGGTTCGAAAATTTTATTCGTCGCCTATATCTTTGCCGTCATCGTCATCGAACTCTGATTCAAAAGAAGATGCATCCTCTGATTTTATTAAATATTGAGGTTTTCCTATAAGAACTTCCGCCTAACTATATTCCGTTGCACTTAATGTACAGTGTATGTAAGTATATGTATGTATATAAAATAATTCCCAATTTCGTGCTCATTCAATATCTCGCTTCTCGACATCTAAAGATATATACAAATATTGTGATATTGTTATTCCAATCTTTATTCACACCTAATTCTTACACATCCGGAATATTAAAAAAAAAAATGCGAACAGTTGAACGTTTCACACTGAAAAACAATCCGCGACTGATGAAATTAAGCACCTCATCTGTCCAAAATATTCAGTTAGCGGGAAATTTATTTCAATAATAATGCGATACATTAACTGGCATCGAAGGAGGTTACGTGTTTTAATACAATCTGGTCAATGAATCGGATTAAAAATAAAAGTTATGCACATGCTTGAAATTGCATGGGACATATTGCCCCAGTAGGGTCGAAAGGGTTAATACAAATTTTATACTCAGATTTTAGGCGAATGATAAAAAAAATACCATTTGTTATTCTTGAACGGCTGTTTGAAATTAATTTAACCACAAAGTATATTCAGCGGTACATACTATATAAAAGAAATAACAATTTACTATAATCTGTTTGAATAAATATAAAGCTTGAGAGCGTCTAGCAGTAAACGAGCGATAAGCATGTGGTCCCACGGCGCTATGAAATTTGTACGCTTATCTCCAATGTGTGCGAAACACATATTTACAAATGAATATACATATGTATGTACATAGATATGTAGGTAAAATTTTTGAAATAAGAAAATAAAAGTTTGGCTGGCTAAGCTTACACAGCGTGGCGACAAAAAACTCTAACATAATTTTTTATTGAAAATGAAAGAAGACAATTTGGAATTTTGAAAACAATATATATATATATTATTCTCATTTTGCCACACATTATTATTCATATTCCCAATCACTAATTTCGAATATTTTCTTGTTCGTTTCGTCAGCTCCTAATCCCGTGTTTTATCTAATATATTCTGTAAGTGTATTTTTGATTGATCCATCTACAAGAGTCCTTCATTTTGTAGCCCCATCTGCAATGATCTAATGGATTCAGATCCGGGAGAAGGAGACGACAATTCATCTGATAAAATAAAATTCGTAATATCGCTCCTGTATCAGCTCTGGACAATTCCAGCCTTCTTTAAACATTCCTCCAAGTTATAATATGCATTAATTTTGACGTCTATCTAAATAAAAAGAAAAGGAAGCTTGCCTTTTCCTAAAATCCCTTCTCGTACCATAACGGATGATACGTTTTTGGTACCGTTCAACTGCCTCTCTATGCGTGAGATATTAGCCGCACTTGCTCTCACCAATTTAACAATTGGCGCTTTGTGACTATCCTGTAATCAATGTAGTTTTCGTCAGAAGCTACGTGCCGAGGAAATAGCTGATCACTTCATTTTTCTCTTATTTTCGCTAGACGCTCTGTAAGGCCGCCGTAGCCGATTGTATTTCGTGTGCGTAGCCATAGGTCCCAGGTCCGAATCTGAGCCGGCCGCCCCTTCGAGTGTATACTCGTATCTGTTACAAAAAAATTTTTTTTTTTACAAAATTCAGTTGCCTTTCGGAGTTGGCGTAAAACCGTAGGTCTCTCAATTTGTGTTACAAGATCGAGGTCCAAAGCGCAAATTGCGCCATATTCTTGTTATTATTATTATTATTATTAATGGTAGGTTGCGGGCCGGTATTAATTTCACTGTCTAAGCTACCACTGCTCTTGAATCAAGGACTTAATAATTTCACTTGGGTTTGCACCCTTCTGATGAAGTTTTATCACCAGTTCAGTTCATCCGCAAATTTACTTATACTGAACAATTATTTTAATTAGTCAGTTTATTGTTCTTAGTAACAGCATAAGAAACAAAACAAAATCACAAATTTTTAATACGAGTACTACGCTTGCTGCGGTTGGTGCAATTGAGCTTTGAAAACGGTAACAGTTATTTGTCGCCACGGTGCATCTGAACCCTCGGGTGTATTCCAAATGTACACGAAACAATCTCTGGATCCGATAGCGAACATAGTGGCCCTAAACAACATTCAATGAGAAAAAATCACCATATTCAACAAAATCTCGCCCAGTGAATATTGGCAAGAACGTCAACTTTTGATGATGGCGACTAAGCGGCAATACTTGTTCGATAATATTTTCCAAGGTGCCCTATATATGTTATCCATATTTAATTCGAAATAATAAATTTCTGCAAATACATTAAAACTTTTTCCCCACCTTTTCACAAAAAGGTATATTTTATTTTATTTTGTTAATTTTTGGGCCAAAGTTTGAATTAAAAAGATATTTGAATTTATTTTATATTTTACTTACTTTCATTAAAGTTATACTAGTTCTAATAAAAGTTTTCTAAAAAAATTTATGAATTTCAATGTAAACTTAGTTAGTTTTAGAAATAAAAAAATAAGTAATATTAAAAATATCTGTATATTTTTACTCCTTTCATGGAAATTGGTTAATATATTGACGAAATTTTTCAAAGGCCTACAACCTCTACAATAGCATTTTTTCAATTGTTTTCAGGTTTTTATGTCTACTTCAATCGAAAACTCTGAGTTAAAAACAAAAAAAAAAATTTTTCAGTATTTCCAAATTTGTACAGAAAGGGTTAAGCTTCTGTTCCAATTGGCCAATGATATGTCTGCACTAGCGTAATTGTTGCAACATCAAATGCATAAGTACTTCCGTTGCATCATGTACGAAGTCATGCTCGCGATTTTTAAAGGACTTTTACGAACAAAAGTTTCCCCATGCTCTTTCCCCCCACCCTGCATACCATATGTGTTGTTGTTCTGTGAAGGAAAAAAACGTTTGCAACCGAATTACACCGCAAATTTTCCAGAAAATGTAATCATTTTGTGTGCCCATTTTACGGAACAGCAAGTACAGCGCTAATGTTCATACGAAGCGCAACGACGACAACAGCTGTGAATGAATATGAGTGGGTATAGTTATTGTGATGTCGCAATTTTTGGGCCCGGAGCAAGCCTGGTTCCGACAGTACGCTGTAATTTTTGCACTGTGGCTTTTTGATGGTGGTGCATTTGAATTCCCTGTCACGCTTAGGTGCACATTGAATAAATTACTGATTTTGTCATCATGTTGCAAAAGTGATGCGTGGAGTCAAGCGTATGGTAATTTTGTTAGCGTTTGTGAAAATTTTTGGACTTTTGAGTAACAGCTGAAATAATTCAACCGGCGAGGTAACTATTGCGTGTACATTACGGCAATTGTCAATAAGAAATAAAAAATATTTTTAAGCGTAAAAATTGGGCCGGAAAAACGCTGGTGCATCTAGAACAGCGAGCCAGAAGTACATCTTTTTTTTTTTGCCGACTTCGCAAAGAGCATAGAAAGTTAAATAAGGGAGTAAGAGAGGTAGTAGCCGTTAGTAGAAAGTAGTAGTAGTAGTAATAGTTGTGGTAGTAATAGTAGTAGTAATAGTGGTTAGTCGTAATTAGTAGTAAGAGTAGTTAGTAGTACTTAGTAGTAGCGTTAGTAAAAATAGTAGTAGAAATTAGTAGCAGCATTAGAAAAAGTAGTAGTGGAAATGGGGTAAAAATAGATGTTGCAATTATTGGAAGTGGTAGTAATTACAAGAATCACCACTAAAATTAGTAGTAGAAATTAGTAAAATTAGTAGTAGTAACTACAAACTAGTAGCATTGGAAAAAATAGCAGTAGAAACTAATAATATTAGAAGTGATCTTTTTACTAATGCTATTACTAATTACTGCTACTATTTTCAATCATTCTGCTACTAATTAGTACCAGTAATTTTACTAATGCTACTACTAATAACTGCTGCTATTTTCACTAATTTCCACTAGTATTTTGGCTAATGGTACTACTAAATCCTACTAACATTTACTAATACTACTACAAGTTACTACTCCTACTTTTAGTAATGCTACTACGATATGTTTAAATTTTTTTACTACTATTTTGACAAATTTCTACTACTTTTTTTTTCTATTGCTGTTGTTGCAGAAAGGGCAAGAAGGTGGGTTGGTATGTGTTATTCGGGAGTGGCCGACACGGAGTCGTGTAAATACCAGATTGTGCAAGCCACATAGAAAGTGAATAGGGCTTGCTTTGTTTGCGTTGTGTATGTATGTATGTTATATGTAAATATCACCTAAATATATATACATATGTAAACCCGGTAACATGAGGAATATTAAAATATATGCATGTATGTAATTATGTTCAATTCTATATGTATATTCATTACGGCTTTTAATTAGTTTATACATTAAATATTCCATTCAAAACTTTTTATTTTATTTTATGTTTTAAAATCTTATTTTGATTCGTTAAATATTTATTAGCACGTGCATATAAATTATGCTCATTTAATATTAAAAACGCTCTAATTTTGTAATTTTTAGCTGCAAGTGGTGAGTATTGCGAATATGTATATTGAAAAACATCACAATGTAATTAATAAACCTATGTACAAGATATTGTTTTTTTTATACACTTTTTTTTTTAATAGATACCATTTTTTTACTAACTTTTTATACGCAAGATCTTAAAACTGCAATAGTTTGTTGAAATAAATGTATTTGCTGTTATGAAATTGGCGTAACACACCCTCCAAAATATTTTTTTGTGGACGGCGTTTTCTTTTTTTTTTTGGTGATTTTCGAAAATTTGAAACACATAAACAACATTGGCAAAGAGAAATAATGTAAACTGGTTTTATCCATTCCCATATGATGCTATTACCTTTTATGCATTCGTATAATTAAATTAAATATAATATAAAGGAGTTGATTTACAAAGCAGCATATAATGATACGATAAAATATTTAAGTAATTTTAAAAATTATTGCGGAAACTGCAAATAAAATGTAAAGTAATGCTTAAAACACCATACCCCGGCAAACGGAACAGTAAAACACATGACGATTTTTTTTTGCGAACGTTGTTGACGTCGTCGTTCTACTGAGCGAAAATTCGCCGTTCGTAGGTATTATGTTCCAACTATCGGGTGTTTTTTTTAGGGGTATAGAACTTCGAATTGAAATAAAACACAAGAAAATCGTTTTAAGGTCCATCAATTTGGCTTTATTGGAAGGATAATTTTATGCCATTGATGTTTAAATATGATTTCGGGCATGTGGCCGCCGCGGCTGGCTCGAATAAAGCCAATTCTACAGGTCCAATTTTCAACCACTTTTTCGAGCATATGGGGCCGTATGTCGGCAATAACGCCACGAATGTTGGCTTCCAATTCCCCTAACGTTTCTGGTTTGTTGGCGTAGACGAGCGACTTCACATATCCCCAAAGAAAATAATCCAATGGTGTCAAATCACACGATCTTGGTGGCCAATTTACAGGTCCATTCCGCGAAATTATGCGCTCATCGAATGTTTCCTTCAATAAATCGATTGTGACGTGCGCTGTGTGGCATGTAGCGCCGTCTTGTTGGAACCACAACTCATCCACATTCATGCCATCCAATTCGGGAACAAAATAGTCGGTTATCATGGCTCTATACCGGTCTCCATTAACGGTAACTGCCTCTCCAGCATTATTGCGGAAGAAGTATGGCCGAATGACTCCACCAGCCCATAGAGCACACCAAACAGTCAGTTTTTGTGGATGTAATGGCGTTTCAAGGGTCTCATGTGGATTCTCTTCACTCCAAATGCGGCAATTTTGCTTGTTGACGTAGCCATTCAACCAAAAATGAGCCTCATCACTGAACAAAATTTTGCGATGAAAATCAGCATCGAGATCAATCTCATTTTCGGCCCATACACCAAAATCACGACGCATTGCATGGTTTTGCGGCTTTAATTCTTGCACAAGCTGGATCTTGTAAGGTCGCAAGCCAAGATCTTTGCGCAAAATCTTCCATAAAGTTGATGGACAAAGCTCCAATTGCTGTGCACGGTGGCGAATCGATTCATTCGGGTCCTCTTCAACACTTTGCTCTACAGCGGCAATTGTTTCTTCGGTGCGCACTGTTCGACGTCTCTGCTAATGCGTATTATCACATAGAGTAAACGTAGTGCGAAAACGATCCATGGTTAACCGAATTAATTGCTCTGATGGACGATTATGTCGACCATAAAATTGACGGAGATCGCGGTAAACTTCGCGAACTGAACCATTATTTTCGAAATAAATTTGCACGATTTGCAAGAGTTGTTCTTTTGTCAACCTGTTCATGATGAAATGGCAAACCAAACTGAACATAAATGACATTAGAGTTGCCAGATTTAACCACAAAATGCCAGTTTTATCTTTATTCGAAAAACAAACCTGTAAAAAAACACCCGATATATAGTATAAGAGCTGGCAGAATGCTCCGCCCCGCTTTAAGAAAAAGTAGTTATACTAAAGACAACGAAACTACTTTCTATTCTAGTTACAGTTAATCTTACGCATATTGGGGTATTTTTTAAAGTTATGATGTATCTGAGGTATTTGCTTTTGTTGTTGTTGAAAATCTCTTAGTGTTGATTTTTTGTTGTTCGAGTTGTTGTGTGCTGAATTGTTGCATAAGAAAAATTGGCATTATTGCTTTAACCTTTGTCGTTGTATATGAATTGCAGTTATAATATTTTTCTTCGTGGATAATGGTTCCTTGAACGATAGAGATGACTTGGTTGATTGGATGGTTGATGGTTGATTGTTGATGGTAGTTTTGCTGATGTTGCTGCGAATAAGTGTAATGATTTAAACTTTATTTGTTGTTGTTGACTAAATTGATGATATATTAAATTTTTCTTATAGTTGTTAATTAAATTGAGGATAATTAAAATTTGATGGTTGTTGTTGTTTTTGCTGACTGAATTTGATTGTTCCACTTGATTTTGTTGTTACAGAATAGTTAAAATATTTGTAGTTTAAAATTGAGGGAAAACTGTAAAGATCGACAAATTTTGAATACTTTCTGCTGTTTGCATTTTTGTTGTTGCTTACGTAGATATTTACTAATTAATTTTAATACCATTGTTATTGCTGTAGTTTTTTGTGGCTCGGTTTTTTGTCTTGTTGCAAATGGGAACTTTAAAAGATTTTTGTATAGTTGTGGTTTAGAGTTGCATTGTTTCCTTTGCTTGCATCGGTGTAGAGCAAGAGCTTGTATTATAATATTTCTAAAAAATGCTATGGTTGAGCAAATATTTTTCTTGATTGTTTATGGAATTTTTTTTTTTGTTGTTGCACTGATCGTATATTTCATTTTGTTTAGTTGAATTAAAATTCCTTCGTCTGGAATCTTCTGATACCCTATAGTTCTTTTATATCCTGGCAGGATCGCCAAAAAATATTGTATGAGAAATAATTAGTTTTCAAAACTAACTTGAAATTTTTTTTATTTTATTTTGGCCTTATTTTTTATGAATCGTCTGTATAATTTTATAGAGCTTGTGGCCAGGTTTGTATTAGGAATAATATGAGAAAACAACAAATTTTTCAAATTACTTCTCCACGGCATTCTTTAACATCTCCTTGAAAATACGCGAAATACAAATGTTTAAAAAAATTCTCCTATATCCTTACTAAATATAATATCTTAAGAACGGCGCTTGTATAATGTGATTTTATTAAATTAAAAATGAGTTTATTCGAGCAACTCATAAACTCATATTAAAGGTCACTTTTTCTTGCAATATGCAGTATGGCATATTTTCTGCTAAATGCCTTGACTGGCTTATTTTAATCTCATTAAACAAACAATTCCTCTTTTCGTTCACCTGTAATTCACTTGTAAATATATAGATACATACATATTTACATACATAAATGCATACGTGCGCAGCTATGTACATATATGATATTACATTGTATTTATAATTACCGTTGAAAATATTGTTTTTTTTTGCCTCTGCAGCCGGTAGGCGAATAATGATTTGATAAATGCATCAGACGTCGCTAATGAAAAAATGCTTTTAGTCTGAATTTTTTTTACGAGTACAAGGAAATTGTATTAAGTAGATTGGTTTAAGCTTGAGCAAGGATAATGAGATGAAAATGTGAAATTTTGTAGAATCGCGTGAAATAAAAACTAGATTTAGAGTACTTGCGCTTATTTTACTTTTAAATAAAATGGCATTTAAGTCTTTACATTTTTAGTATCACCAGAAGCGTATATGTAAGATGAGTTGTTTTAAAAGAAGATGCAGGAAGGAAGCAAATAGTGAATTTAATATACCTAGATAAGAACAACAACGTAAATTCCGAAGACAAAATTCGAAAATTATAAGGGAAAGTGGTGTATAAAGCTGAGATTTATTGTTTAAAAAAATTACCAATTACAAGCAAAATGTCTGCTACACATTTCTTAAATCATACTTTGCGCCTGATTTGGCACAAGTCGCAAGGCTTTTCCATTATAGATGATTTTCACTTAATGGATCGAAATTAAGATCATATGAATTATTCTCCTTTATATTTTCAACTAAATTACAGGTTTTTGTAAAACTTTATTAAACAGAAACGCCTGGAAATGTGTACTTTTAAACACAACATCAGTTTGAAGCAGTCAAAAATGAGATGCATATATTTTTTTCAATGGACAAAAAAGTGCATATTTTCTCTCTCTCTCTCGCATTACCTTCGTGTCGTGATGCAAAAATGTGTCGCTATCGTGGAAAATTACTGATATGACGCCATAGAAGTCTAGTTAAGAAATGGCTATAGTGTTCTAGATTTTTACATATACTAAGCGATATTCCACTTCAATTTGACCTATGTAAAACAAAATTAGCTCCTGTTGGATTTCGCATAATTTAATAATTTCCAAATTAGTAGAAGTGATAGCTGCTATTTCGGGCATCACCACATCTCCTCATCTGACTTCTTTTCTCTTCTAGACTTCATCTGGCTTTGAACCATGGTACACGGAAAATAACTTGAAATTTATTATACAATAAAAATTAGAAAAATCAAAGAACAATATTCATAATATCAAATTAAAAATAACCAGAGACCGTCACGGTTATGAGTTTTATTAAAAATTATAAATTTTTAGTCTTTATTTGTTGATGTATAATTTTTTGCTCAGAAAATGGTCGCGATTTCTTCAAAAATTAAATTTAATTTGCATGAAAAAGTTCTACAAATTCAATTTTATTTTCTGAGCCTTAAATGAAACTCATAAAATTACGATTAAAATAGATTTTTTTAAATCAAACAAAAGAAAAAAACATGTCGCTGAGGGTAGCCCTTGTTACAAGGAGTATGTTGTTTTAATCCGTATGAATTTTTGAGTTGAAATTCGGACAAAAATCACAATTTATGCAAATATTTGATAATATAGTGGTACCTCGTACAAATAGTGTTTTCTTAGACAAAATTTGTGTCGCTAAACACGAAATAAATGCGTTTTTGAGATATAGGCCAACCCCTGTTTTCGAGGTCCTTTTGCCGCTATTGCCAAAAAAAATTCCAGAACAGCAAATAAGCCTTAGGTTTTATGGATATATCTAAAATATCTTTTGTGTATATTGGAATACTCGTTTTTTGAGTTACTGGCGTTTTAATGTAAAAAAAAAGAAAATTTTCGAGCTTTTTCGAAAATTGTGAATTTTTAATTAAATTTTTTTTGAATTTTTATTTAATTTTTTTAGTGAATAAACTTTGAAAAAAAAAAATAAAAATGTCTTGTCGAAAGAAAATTTCATACCGAAAATGCGAATTTTAAAAAGGGCTTGAATTTGTCAGAAAATGTTAAAGTTTTTACAATGTAATAAAAACGGCCAATCTACATTTTGTTAACTCTTCGTTGACCTTGAAATCGATATGTGTTTTCCGACTTTGCGGGTAGATTTCTGCCTATATTGAGATTTCATATATTCTGTAAGAAAAAATTTAAAAGCTGTGATTCGTTTATTTTTTTTTTATGTATTACGAAACCAAATTTTACAATTCGAGACGAACACTCTACGTGAATGGATATTTTTGTCGGCTGGCGTTTTACAAAAGCGACATCTAGGCTCTTCATTTGGTCCTGGTTTATGCTCTCCTAATAACAACTAGCAATTCCACTTTAGAACGTCTACCTAGTTGCTGCCAAATCGGAAAAGAATATTGACCGCTTAGGTTTGAAAGTAATCACGAAGACGAGGATGATTTTGGATTTGGTGGAATTCTATCTTTAAAGTAGGAAAATATAAAATTCTTCTTACAAATGAAATTGTTTGTAATACCTCAAAATCAATCGATTTTATTCAAAAATAGTTGTGGGACAAAGTGACTGACGTTCGATTGAATATTCGGTATATTTAGTTTTAATGAAAAATGTTGGGTAGAATTCCTCCAAAGGTCAACGACCACTGCTCATCTAACAAAAAAAGTTGTCTTAACACTTTGATTTCTACTAATTGATATTAGATTCTGATCGTATCCAATTAGTTTCCGCTGTGGTGAAATAAGGCGACATTTCTAGCCACAGGAAATGAAACGTCTTGCAACTTCTTTGTAATCTACGTTTTTTGGTTGAAAACATCTCAGAGATGTCTTCAAATTAATTTTTATTTTTATCTCAAATTAAGCGCAGATCACATAATGCATCGAAGAGTTAGCCAATCAGTTTTTTATTTGTTGTGTTAAAAGTGAAACGCCATAAAAAAAAAAAAGCAAGAGAATGGTTAGGAAAAAATGCAAATTTACATTAATTCCGCGGTTTAGTTGTTGAATGCTGAACGATGAGTGGGAGTTCACAAATGAACATATCAAGCGTTAGCATAACTCCATCTCGCACGCCATTAACAACTTTACATGCATACATATAAATTTCATTCAACTACAAGCAACTTAAATTAATTATCTACGTAGTTTTCCACTATTGTCAACACAATTAAGTTGTTTAGAAACATGAGACGAACTACAGATATACATATTCTAGTTGCATATGTATGTAAGTAACTCGTTTGGCATATAACACTGGCATATTCGAGGCAGAAGTTTAGGTGGAAATGCAATTGTAATTGCTGCTTTGTAAACTACTATTTACCAAAGTAATTTCACTTGCAATTGCAAATGCTTGCCTAGCGCATATCCAGGTATGTATGTAGGTATTTATGTATCTAAGTATTATAAATATGTACGCCACTCCTAACTATGCAAAATATATGTTGGCAAATGTTCCACTTGAATCTGGCAGCAACTTTTAGTTTTGTTCTATCAAGGACACAATTTGCAAACGTGTTTATTTTCGTATTTGCATATGGGGCCATTCTGCGTCAAGTCGAACACCATGTGGCTTTGGAATCTCCGATTTTTTTCATAAATTTTCATACTAGAGTATCAATTAAGAAATTCTTGCCTGATTTTTTTTTAAATTTTTTTTGTGTAATTGTTTTCAAGATACCGATTTTTGAAAAAAAAACTTTCGGCTTTTTTTTAATGGTCATAACTTTTAGAATAATGCACTAATTTGGAAAATTATTTTGTACAAAAATTTAAAATTTTTAATAGAAAAATTTAGTTTTCAAAAACATGCATCAAATATGTATATATCCTGCAAATCTGGCGACGATCACGTTTCGTATGATAAATGTATGTTTCATATATGACGTTTAGACATCATTTTGGGTACCACAAAAAATTCCTAAGTGTATTAGGATATACATAGATATGCCCAGAACAGTCAGTATTTAGCTCTGCAATTATTCATAAGGAAAAGTTGTCACAATTCACGCTGTAAGCTAATCGCTGTTGTTGTTGTAACAACGTAAAACATTCCCAATACAATTTTGACAGTTTGAATTGACAGTTCTTGGCCGGATATAAATCCGGGTCGTCTGTCGTGAGAACGTAAACTAATCGCTGACAGGACTCGTTACTTGCTCTGCCTTTGCGTGAATCCTCTTTGTTGAGCCCTTGACCAGTTGTGAGGTTATAAATGCGACAGGCGACTAACACGCAGAGCGAAAATACCACATCAAATGCCCTATAAATCAGAACAAAATTTAGCGAGCTTCTCTATGATTTTTTCCAATAAGAAACCCCTCTTATTACGAGAAAGATAATCTGGAAAATCAGTGTATTTAAGTAAGTAACCCGTTGAATTAGGAGGAAACCCCTTTCAATAAAATTGTGAAGGGAATTTTGGTTTTCATTACAGTGCCCTCTTTATTATTTTTTTTAGGGTAGATGTGTTTGCGATTTATGACGAAGTGTGACATGTGATTCCGCTTTGTTTAATATATAACATATGTATATCAATTATTATTGTATTTCATTCTACGATTAATAAAAACAATTTTTCTGAAAGTGTGACATGGGGGGGTTAGTCTACAATGATCAAAAATCGCGTTACGTAATATGTGTACGACCCCTTATAAACAGCTGGACCAAAGTCATAATACCATTTCATCTTCATGAAGGATATAAAAAACCATTGAGGCCTCTTTTAATTGATACTATAAAATAAAAAAATTATGAAATAATCGAAGATGAAAAAGCCAAAAGGTGTCCGAATTGGCGCGGAATGCCCCCACACACACACATACTTGCTGCAAGTGCATTGTGCAAACACTGAAAATTCATAAGTATGCAAATATCTACATACATACATACAGAGTAAAGTGTATTCCTATGCAAAAGTGGAAAAACAAGCAGCGAGAAGATTTATTGGGGGTGAGATGAGATATATTAGTTTTGTGGTTTGAAGCACACAGGTTCAAGCAATAAGCTAAAAAAAAAAATATTAACCAAAAATATTTTGCGATTACCTGCCGCTTAATAAGTAGATATAAATTTTTCGCTAGCTAGCATATCAAGACTGTCGAAAAAATACACACAAATTTTCGAATGGAAAATGCATTTTTGCTTTCGCAACAGCCAGCGCCGTCGTGTGCCACATTCGACATGAATAATACATTTTTTAGTGAAATTTTATATTGATTTTATTCATTGTATTCGCTCATAAACGCTTTCGTAAAAGTTTTTGCTCAAACCTATCTATGTCAATTGCAGTTAGCATACACTGTTGTTTATATTCAACTAATTGGTTTAATATTCATTAGTTTTATACGTGGCAGCAATTGCTACAAAATTGTTATTATTTTTATGTGATTGCTCTCGCCTGCATCATTGTATGGTATTTTTTGGGAAAACAATTTTTCTATTCTATTAATTTGCCAAATGCGTGTGAACTTATTTGAAGACCATGCTGCGAGTGTAGTTTAATTCATATGTTTTAGGTAAGGTTTTTTCGCGTCACTAAAATTAGCTACACACACAAATAGTTGCCTCAATAAAAAATAATTGTAACTATCTGTTAACAATTGACAATAATAATTTGTTTGGCCTTTACAGCTTGATGTTTGGTCAAATTTCTTCTACAATTTCTGAAGTGCGTCTTGACGTTGTAACATAAATTGAGCAACCAGCAGCAGGTATTTGCTGTTCGAAGTGGGCGTTTTAGTCAAAAATATTTTTTATGGAGGAAATACATTAGGCGGTTTGCCATTGCCAGCCGAGGGCGACCGCTAGTAGACAAAAATTTTTCTATAATTGCTGATGTTACTTTACCCGGCCACGATTTGAACCCAGGACCTACCAAATGAAGCGCGCACACGCTACAGACTTGACTATAACGGCCACCTTGTTGGAATAGGTTCCCTAAAATGTAGCTTTTTGGATTCGCTCTATTTATATGGGAATCATTATGACATCTCCAAATAAAATTGACCTATAACGATTTCTATGTATACGGGTTGGAAATCGCCGAACTGTTACACCTGCTAAAACTCAACATTGCATATGATTTTGAAACAATAAAAAAAAATTAATATGCGTGCATTTATTTATTTATTTATTTATATTTGCTACAGTCTTGTGACTTAAAAAAGTGCAGGTACATATTTAGGTTTATAAAATAAAATACTACAAAGTGTGCATATTTGTATCTTACAAGTCACTTAAAATTATATATCTTTACTATCAAGACTAATTATTATTTGCAACGCCTAGCGCATCGGGGGGACGGCCCTAGTTTGTGCTCCTTATTATTAGTAGATGTTGGCCCTGGTCCGAAAGGCCAAGTTTCCGATACATGCTTAAAACTGTCAAATAATACCTTATTATTAAATAATTCATCCACAAGCCCAAGCGATAACCAATCGGGCAAGGCCCAACTTCCAGTTTGCCTTTATGTATCGCGGCCGGAACACCTGCTGTTCATGGTCGGGTAGTCCGAGTTTCCGAGCCATACTGCCGGGCTTCCGCGTGGTGTTGAGCATGGTCGGAGAGGTCAAGTATCCGGTCCATACTCATAAATTATCCCGCCTACTGGATCTTCTGCAGTGATCAATTAATTACGGTGATCAATTAATCGCCTTTTAAAAAAGTTATCACATTTTTTCACCTGTGGCGGTAGTTCGCTTTACACACTTTAAACATTCGTAAAATTATTTTTTTTATCCACCTTATTTCTTTAAATCGGGAGTCTAAAGCTATTATTTTCCCTGAGTATGTCTGATTTCGTTTCGTTTATGTATCAGAGATTGTCACTAGTACGACAGTCTGTAAGCCTAGCATTCCTTATATTAAATACAAATTTCATATCATAATAAAAACTTGCTGTTTCACACTCACTATTGCAGCATTAATTGAAAAATTTACCTTTTATTTTTGCAAAATTAGATGATTAAGAGCGACAGCATAACAAAGGTAGGAAAATCAGATTAAAAAGAGTTTTATTACAAAATTTATTAAAATTATTTGCAGGTTATGATGAAGGCAAATGGCAAATGTACGAGTGGAATAGCTTTCAAGATAAAGCAAAGGCTAAACAACAGAAATTAGAGGATAAAGCTAATACACAACCGGCATTGTCATCCAGTGACACAAATAATAGATAGAACTTTAGTGGATGGACGGCCGCCTCTCGGCAGGCGAACATTTGCTGCCTAGAAATTGTAATTGTTTGAATACTGGTATCAAAGCCTCTATTTTCTCTTGAAAAAATTTGGTTTAAAACAATCGACAAAATTAATCCAAAATTCATTTAATATAAATTCCGCCTTAGCAGAACTTTTTGCATGTAATGTGTTAAAAAAAATTTAAAAGCAATTTAAACCAAGCAGGTCAATCAACCCGGGAGTTGAGAAAGGAAGAGAGACGTACTATTCGCAGAAAGAAGAAAAATACTGAAAACTTGAGATGCTAACCGAAGGGGAAAAGCCCTCGAAAATTTTACTGGTGCAGCGACTTACGGAAGGTTTTAAGATCAAGCCAAATTCCTGTAAGGACAAGAATGACAACCTGGTGACATCCAGAGCACACTTAAATTGTGGAGGGAGCATTTCTCCATTAAGCCAGTTAAGAAAGCAGGAGGAGCTAGTTAGAAAACGGGCAGCCTGGTTTTCGCATTTTCGAATCTCAGCCGGGGCAAGTAACATAAAAAATTATACGGCGTTACACTGGCCTTGAGCCCAAAATTTAATATTTTCGTTTAATAAAATTAGGCCAAAAAAATTATAGATCAGTCGTTTCCTAACAGTGATTACCCTTCTGCAGGCAATGTTAAACCTTCGATTTCATTTCGGGGCCATGAAAAACTTACTCACAAAAATTATCCGTCGTTCGGAGTCGGTGTAAAACTGTAGATCCCTCAATTTGTGTTACAACATCAAGACGCACACCACAAATTACACCAATTTACAATTTTATTTGGTAAAATAGTAATACCTCATTGAAAACGTGTTTTAGACTATTTTTTGGGTCGCAGAATACGAAAATGAGTTTCATTTATTTTCGCAAAGCAGCATTTTTGAGATATAGGTAAAGTCCCTGTTTTCGAAGACCTTTTCCAGTTGTTGTCAAAAAAGTCAAGAATAGCAAATAAACCTAACCTTTTATGAGTAACGTCTTAATGGTACATTTAGCCTCTCTACGCTGATATATTTTTTGTGGAAATTTTTTTTTTATTCACCCTTTTTTTGTAGATAAACATTCACTATTTCTGTTGAAAATCTGCCAACATCTTTTCATTACACGGTGCAACAGCCATAATAATGATTTAATGTAATACCACATTTTATATACATAAGTTTTTGATTTCGAAGTTTGTATCACAAAATGTAGACATGATAGAAAAATTTGGTTGCCATTTTCATAATCAGGGCAACAAAATGATACTATATAAAAGGAAACTTCTGGTTGTGGTACAGTAAAAAGAAAAGATGTTGTTAGATTTTCAACTGCTAATTGTAGTTATCTCTAAAATGATGTCGTTATTTTTTTGCATTTAGATGCCAGTAACCCCAAATCTAGTACACAGAATATGTATCAGCGTTAAGGGGCTGAATATATTGATCCTTAAAACTATGATATTTTGGAGTGGCAATAATCGCAAAATGACCTCGAAGGCAGAGTGTTTGCCTATACATATTTCGAAAACGCTGCTTTGGAAAAATAAATGAAACCCATTCAGCCATCCAAAAGTAGTGTACATATAAAACATTTTTTTATATTAAGTACTTTTTTTTGTGTAAATCAGTGTTATCGGAGAAGTTAGGTCAAATATCGAGCTATATCATATAAGCGCCAAATTATAATTATATACTATAAAATTTATATATTAATGGCGACAAGCCACTGTACATATGTACATATGTAACGAGTTTTGCAGATATAAATATTTGAATTTTTACTCGACATACCGTAAGTATTTAGAAATATATATACATACATATATGTAGGCATCATAAACTCGAGTTATTTTTTCATTTCGATACTAATATGCCTGTATGTGTCTCGATCGATGTAAATAGGTCAATACAATCTATCGATCTACATATACACAAAATTATAATACTCCTGTGCTCGCGCACATGTGGCCTATATTTTGTTCGTGCATATTTCAGAGCATATTTTAGAGAACTTCAAGCATGCTCTGAAAAGCATATTGCATTCATTGAATCTTACCGTTATGATTCTACAACACTCGGAAACATTAATCCGACAAGCGAGTGGCACAAATATTCTCATTTGTTTAAAAAAGCAAAAATAAAAATAGACAAAAGAAAAGCCAATACAAATTAACCCTGCTGTTAGGTTAAGGCCATTTGGTCCAATTTTTTTTTTGTTTTCTTTGTAACTTTGGAACGGTGATATATACTGTCTAAATTTTTCAGCTCAGGTGGTCTTTTTATAAAACAATATTATGTGCGAAAATTTAATTCTCTGACTTAAAACTGGACTAAGATAAATTGAAAATTACGAATCTTAGGTTAAGGGACCATTTGGTCCATAGTATATTTTCTTTGATTTTCTTTACATTAATTTTCCAAAAATAAGTACTCGTATTTATTAGTTTGTTCGATATTTTTTGGCACTACATGATGAACAAAAAAATGTTTTTCGGTTGGTTTTGCAAATAAACGCACTGCAAATGGAGCATTTTACATCAGACTTAGACTTGCAGCAACTACAAATTCCTCGCTTTCGAGCTCCTGAACTAGAAGCATTTTTAGAGCAGGCCACTGGTGCTGGGTTTTACCAGAGTTGAGTAAATAATAAAATAATAATATTTAGCAAGTATTGAACCAAACTAAATATAAAGACTAAGATTAAATTGTTATTTTGTATGAAAACTGCAGTATGGACCAAATGGTCCTCTAACCTAAGATTCGTAAGTTTTTTTTAACCTAACAGCAGGGTTAACACATATAATGTGTGAGAAAATACTCAAGGGGTATGGCAAAAGGGACTTATTACTCTCACATTATTTTCAATGCCTGTTGGCTTTTGTTCGGTAAGCAGATATAAAATACACAAAATCGAAAGTTTGTATGAAAAGCATAAAATCTGAAAAAAACATAGAAATAGAAGAAAAATCTGCAAAGGGGAGAAAACCATAAAAAATATAATATATAAGAGTAAAATGTCAGACATATAGACATGTCATACAAACCTGCATTTATTTAACGCTGGCTTATGATACACAAATGTATGTACAGTTATAATTTAAAAAGTACGATTTTTAAAGTAGAATATAAATAAATTTACTTAAAATATAGAAAAGCCTGATTGAAATAAAAAAAATCGAGTTTTGAATTGTTTCAAAGCAAAATAAAAATAATCGAAACACTGCGATCAGACCAACACTAAAGTCATGAACGCATATTGTAGGAGACTTTAAGGCACACATTTTTTATTTACCAAAAAAAACAATCAGGTAGCTAACAGTCCGTAAATACTTTTGAAATAAGAAAAATTATAAAAAAAAAACGCTCGTACTCAACAGAAACTTCATAAATTCTTAGCTTTAATTAGGGAAATGGTAACAATTTATCGCACTTTTTTATCACAAAAACAAAACAATTGTAAGTTTTACTTCAATATTAACCCTTACGTAATAAAGCGTTTTATTCTTACACTATTCCAATAAATCTTACGTACACAGTAGTTTTTGTAATGCGGACGATTTTTTATACCCCAGCATATTAATGACCAGGGTATTCACCTAAATATAGTTATAGGCAAAATGAAAGGCGAACTCTATTAGGCAATGCCTATTTGCCCATCCGTCCGCACATGGGATCGTTTTCTTTTTCTTATGTGTCGCTATAACGCCTTAGCGATTTTCGCCGGTTCCAACATGGCGCGCCAGTCGCTCCTCTGCTTCTCAAGTGAAGCCAAGTCCTTCTCCACCTCTGGGATTTCCAATATTGAACAGACCTCCCTCTTCCTCTGATACCACCGCGTTAAATACTTTTAGGGCCACTTAATTCTAATTCGCTGTGCCATGTGTATGTCGTGTTAAAAGAGCGGAGATGCAAAAATCTGACGTAAATATAGCCGCTTAACTATAACGGCATACCCAGATGATCGACATACTCCAGTAAATATTAAGATATATCAACGAAACTTATGCTCACATTGTCCTAAACCTAAGGTAGGTTGGTATTGCCAATTAGCGAATTCGGATATTAGCCACGCCTTTATAACAGTTTTTTGTGAAAATAAAATAATGTGATATTTGCGTAACCGGCAAAGATAATCCGCTGCAACTTTACACTAAGAACTGGGTTAACGAGAGGAATACGCCAGTAAATTTTTTTGCGAAATGGGCGTGGCACCGAACCTTTTGGAAGAAAACGGTATTGCCAAAACTGCCCTAACAAATTCTAGCAATTTGGTACACATACTGCATTTAAACTTATCTAAATTTAATTTCATTCGACTAGTTTTTGAAAATGTTTGATTCCATATCATTTTCTGACTTTCACTTGTATCTAACCCTCATGAGTATACCAGGTCTAGCGCGACCCATACGCAATTGTGTGGAAAGTAATAGAATTTTAGAAGTATAGCCTAATATTAACATATTTTTCAATTTTACAGATTTTAATAGTTTTATTCAAACAAAAGAAGCGTTAGGCATTGACGAGTTTTAAAATCTTTTTTTCTTAATTTTTTGTTGATATAAGTATTTTTAAAAATATAGTTCATTCCACTAAAAAAGCATTATACAACCAAATTTGCAACTTTATGCAAAATTTCACTTTTTTTTAAATATCAAATATTTACATTAGAATTTATTTGTAGTCCATTAAATTTCATAAATAGCAAATACTTTGTTTTATACATTTTATTATTTAAACTTGCCAAAAAACTTGTCGAAATCTCAATGTAAAGATTTCGGACAAATATCTATATCATGGATTTTCGACACAGAAATATGAATGCGTGGTTTATTTTGATATCACTGGGTTCATACTGTTGTTATCAGGTCAAAGTCACACAAGAGTATATGGATACAGTACTTGGAGTTTACTCCGTCCTATTAAAGTAAAGAGTTACTCATACGCGGAGGTGTTTAATGTAACTGTTAGGTTCGGCATGACATGAAGGAAAGTTTAAATGATTTGCGACTAGATTCCCTTAAAATATGCCCGTTTCTTTCTAACCTACTTGCAAACACTAGGTAAGATAACGAATTGCATGTCAAGAAACAACGCAAACTCGAGTTGAGCCAACAAAGTTAAATGATATCGGACCTGAGATGTAGTGTAGGGAAGTAAAAAAACTGCGCTATTGAGCCCCAAGAAAATTCATGGAAAACTTCAGTTTATTTGCTCAGTATTTTTAAACATATAAATATTGTAAACAAATTGTATATGTACATATGTACACTACAAAATTTGGTTCGTTTTTATTTTACATATTTGAATTTCTTATATTCAATTTTTAATTTTATGTTTACATTGAAATGAAGAAAATCTTTATCTACGTCTCGAGTATTCCAGGGAATAAAATAATACTCGTAACTGCTCTCCACGATACAAAGACAGCGAATAAATATTTATTTAATTTACTAACTTTTCGCTTCACAGTTTTTCTTCTTATATCGACTGTTATTTTCAAAACTAAACATATATATGTACATATAAACTTCTATGTCAAAGAATAACAAAGTTCAGCTTCAATGTGGTTGTGCTTTTTATGTTAGCGATTCCTGCTCATTTTTTTTATTCCAGTGCAATGTCGGCCACTTTGAACGTTTGCAGCAGCGAATGCCAATGATGAGGACGATGATGATGTGGTAAATCAAAGCACTACTGTTAAATCGCATGTGTCCTTGAAACTGATAAATTAGTATGAAAAATAAATACAGGGTGTGTAGCGAGGCAAATAAAAGCACTAAGGAATAAAGTTTTCTTTTTGCAATAAAGCAGTAAGTAGCGTTTTTAAAGTTTAGTGTTGTCGCGAACAGGTCAGAAAATAGGAAAATATATAATCTATTGTGAAATGTGATACAAAAAAAGTTATCGGATATACAAATAATAACAATATATTTTCATTATAAGAAGAAGAAAATACGATCAGAACGACGAGGTCGCTTGATTTAGTCATTACCATCTATCTATTCGAACGCTAACTAGTTTATCAGTTTTAGAGATATCCGATTGACGTTTTATAATATATTAAGCATTTGTTGGATCCCACAAGATTCGAACATGTTTAGCTATAATACCACTGATAGTTCAGGTGTGATATTTTGCGTTATAACTCGCACACAAAAAGGGCTTAAGGCGTCTATTTACCACCCGAGTTGCCAAAATATTGTGAAGAAAAATCGCCAATTTAAAAGAAAAGAATCGCGATTTCACTGATATCGTCAAACATTTTTTAATGGAATTTAAAAAAAAAAGGTAAAAATTTGTAATAAATTTTTTTGCGTTATGAAAATATTATCTTTATGTTTTGTGTTTGACTGGCTAGAGGTCAAGGGGGTGTTGGTTAAGGGTGTTTTTTAGACTGATAGAACTTTAAATTGAAATAAAACACATAACAATTGAAGTATGATGCCAAATTTTTTTTATTTGAAAGACATTTTCATGACATTTGATATTTAAAAACGATTTCTGGCATATGTCCGCCGCGACTAGCTTTGGTGAATCGGATGCGATCAGTCCGATTTTGAACCACTGCAAAATTCCCATGTTGTGGATGGACAAAGTCCAACTTGTTGAGCACGGCTGCGAATAGACAAATTCGGATCTTCTCCAACACTATCAATGTATTATTTTTATTATCCCGTTCATAAATTAAATTATATACAGTAGCTATAAATAAAGCGTGTATGGCAAAGTCAATTTTATTTTTTTTTATAACCCCCGAAGAAGTATTTATGTAAAACAAATTTTTATTTAATATATCTGCGAAACTATTACACTACATAATTTGGTATCAGAAACCTTTTTGTAGATACTTTAATTAGCGATCACAATTTCTTTTTAACACTTTGAACTTTGATTGGCTTGGGTGTGCCGAAAGTATTTACCGAAATTTCTCGTTTTGTATTTTTATTAGTTTTGCATACGACGGTTGTCGCAAATAATAAAATTGTGTACGATTTAAATTAACTTAAATGAAAAATAATTTTTACCAATTACAGCACGTCCACGAATACCCTTAAATAATTTTCGGAAAAAAAGTTGTGAAATCGTATTTTGTGAAAAATGACGCTGAAATCACTAATTAGGATTGTGGGTTTGGGTTAGGAAATGTCCGATGCCAATCATCGACATCGAAATCAGATCAAGATAGCTCCGAATGTTTTTATCTACAAAAATCTCGTGTCACGATAATTGTGTCGAACTATTCCGAAACGGTTTGACCAACTTATCGAATGCTAGGCATGAGAATGGGTCGTAAAGAAGGTTGCCACCTGTTTAAGAAATCGAATTCATTGAAATTATACACGAGTAAATAAAATATATTTTAAATTAGGAGTAAATCGGTACGTCTCGAAGAGAAGAAGGTTTACACCTATCCTTCGAAGAGGGTTGCAAACTGCTTGAAAAGTCGAATTTAATTAATTTATTTACAAGCTATAAGAAATAGTAAAATATGTGCGCCAAACCATTTGTTTCGCTAGGATAAAGTTTGTAGATATATTTTGAAGAGGCATGCCACCTTTTTGAAAGTCAAATTAAATTAAAATGTACGCAAGAATGTAATTATTGAGAGTTATTTAGTTTAGTTATTTTTTTACATAAAATTAGGAAACTGAAAAAAAATACAAAAAATCTGAAAACAAACTTAATAAATTAATTTAATTTCAAAAATTTAATTTTAAAAAACTTAATTTTGAGCAGCTATAACTCTGCATGTCTTTAGCCAATCCCTACAAAATTTTTTGTCGTTAAAAGTTCATTGATTGCCTTTCGAACAAGATTAGCAATGATCGCACTTAACTTACATACCGAACACTCCTATACCTGATTTTTTTAAATTGTTTGCCTGTAAAGCAGTGTAATTGATCAAGGAATCGACACATAAAATACTTTCGAGAATTGCTGATCGAAATAAAGGTGTAATTATTTTTAATTTGTATACTGAATTGAAATTAAAATGTAATTTTGTTTAAACGAAAACTAAAAGTTTTATAGTTACTAGAAAGGAGACTGTAGATGTTTTTAAATACATAATTGGAAACAGAGAGGTTTCAAAGTGATCGGTAATTTGACTAGTGTTACAGCAGTTTGAAAATAACCGGAATTTCAAATAGTTGAAAATAAAAACATTTTATTGCAGCTGGAAAAAAAAAATAATTTTGATGTTATTTCTGTCAAACATATTTCAAAATAGTTGAAATCAAATGCAATGTCAGATAATTGATTTGCTCCTAGGACAACGCCATGTTAATAAACATTTTGTTACTTAGATGAAAAAAGAAAGAATTTCAACCGATTATGATTGGTAAAAAGTACTTTTTAATTTGATTTTAAAATAATTCGATTTCCGACAGGGTAACAGCAATGAGATGTATTTAAAATAAAAATTGGATACCCAACTTAGAACAAAAAATAAACTATTACATTCCTATCGTGGTGGAATCAAACCGGCAAAGCACAATAGATAAATACTTTCCCCTTGAAGTGGAATGGTAAGCTGGCGAAGCGGAGCGCAAAGAACTCTATTGATTCCCTCTATAACAACGGGGTGGCGCAGCATCAAAGCAAAGCTGAAGGTCTCTATTTAATGCACTGTCTGTTAGTTTCCAGCTGAGTTGCGTAAATTCACATGGGCGAATTGTTGCCACAATCGTTGCAATGTACATATTGCTGAACACTGTCGACGCTTGATTTTACTTACACACTTAGTTTATCATCAAGCAGAAATGCATTATGTGTAATATATATATAGATATATGTACATAGCTATGTATCTAAGTACATATTAATTTTTCTAACTGTCATATGAAGTACTCTCGTAGCAATGAACTATGTATATACTTTTGTCTTATCATGTTTTGTGGGTATTTGTGTCCTCCACTTGTGGGCAAATACTCGGTAGAGCAATTATTTAGCTACACCCAGAGAAAAAACATTATTTGGTGCTAGAAAAAAATAGCCTTATTCTAAGGAAAAATTTTCTTGAAAAGGCTCCAAAAACATGGCTGCCTTAAAATGAGTAAACGATTTGCCCTAGTTTGAATAAAACACATTTCCATTATTTGCAGTACTTTTTGCTTTTTTTTTTGAGGAAAAGGAAATTAACTCGTTGGCAGGATTTTTTTTTATTAATGTTGAGGAAATTGACAGACAGGTTCTATATATGGCTATTTTTTTAAAAACGTAATGAGACCAATGAATTTCAAAATTATTTAATTTAATTTTAATTAATATTTATTAAATAAATTTCAATCAAATTAATAACGCAATATTTTCAGCATGCACTTGGATTAAGGTAAACTGTCTCATACTGATTTAATTTTTCTTAGTATTGAGAAAAAGTCACCCTGTCGAAAATTGAATTATTTTAAAAGCAATTTAAAAAATACTTTTTTAAAAACTACAAGTGGTTGAGATTCTTCCCTTTTTCTTGTAACCAACTAATTTTATTACCATTAGATTTCAACTACTTTCAAATTTGTTTGATGGAAAGAACATTGAAATTGGGGTTTCTCCAGCTGCAATGAAATGTATTTTTTTCAAACTATTTTATATATATTTTTTTTTTTTTTTAATCTGTTGTTAATCAGTCTAATTACCAACTACTTTCAAACCTATCCTGTCTACTTTACAGTAACTGTAACATTTTTATTTTTTAGTTTAAACAAAAATATATTTCAATATACAGTGAAATTCCCCAAGACGGACAGTCCTTATAACCGGACAGCTCCAATAACCGGACAAATTTTGTGTACACAGGTTTTTCAATCATTTTTTCATACAAATATCATTCTAATAAACGGACGCTCTAATAACCGGACGCGGACACTGTATTTCAAACCATTTCCATGCAAAAATTTCTCATAAACGGACAAAATTCAAAAACATCGCAAGCAAGCTTTGTTGTTCATTATAAAAATGAAATAGGGGATTCCCCTTTTAACATGTATGCACACATTCAAGCCGTGCGTGTCAAGTAAAAGGTGGCAGTTTGTCAAGTAAGTTGCATGCGAGTGGTTCAAAGTTCGTAATAATATGGCACCGAAAAAGAAGCTACTTTCTATTAAAGAGAAAATGGAAGTTATTAATGTTTTCGAAACAGAAAAGTTATCAGTACGTGAAATTGCAAAAAGGTAAAGTATGGTAAGTCAACTTGTAGGTACACGTTTCCTTTGCTTTAAAAGGTTCAATATTGGCAAAACGCAAGCTGCTGAAATTAATAAAAATAAAGAAAAAATTCGTTCTAAATGGGAGTCTGGATGTAATATTCACCAAAAGCGAAGTTTCCTTAAAGAAGGCGGCTCGGAAATATACAGGATGTGTTTTGATTGGTTCGCTAAGGCTAGAAGTCAAAAAATTCCGATTTCTGGTCCAGCAGTTCAATCGAAGAATGAAAGCCCAGAATCGAAAAATTATCTTGTTTCTAGATAACGCGGCTTCTCATCCAAAGGAATTAGACTTGACCAACATAAAAATTTGTTTCTTGCCACCAAATACAACGGCAGTTAGCCAACCCCTTGATCAAGGTATACACTTGATAACTAAAATTGGCGATACGAGTTCAGCGTCAGAAGCTGTGTATTTCATCAAAGCATCTTGGGATAAAGTGGAAGCCACAACAATCCGAAACTGCTTCCGTAAAGCAGGATTTTTGGAAACTTTAGAGGATCCTTCAGATTTTGATCCCGAAGATGACATTCCACTGGCAGTATATGCTAGGCTTCCGGAAGGACTAGATTTGGCAAATGATTTCGAA
This sequence comes from Anomoia purmunda, assembly GCA_951828415.1. NCBI lineage: Eukaryota > Metazoa > Arthropoda > Insecta > Diptera > Tephritidae > Anomoia > Anomoia purmunda. The sequence continues at coordinate 52,255,954 of OX639996.1, read as the reverse complement.
GGTTTTCTCCAAATAGATCAAAATGTTTTCACTGAGGACAACAATATAGAAATTCAATTTGACCAGCCAGATGATACTATGGACTTAAGTGATTCAGAAGATGAACCTTCAGAAGAAATAAGTGACCCCATAACATCATATGATGAGGCTTTGAAACTTGTTGCGCGCTTGAAACAATTTGCAAAAAATGACTATGTAGTTTTTCAGCAGGTTAAAAATATCGGGAGTCACTTTGAAAATGAAAGTTTTAAATCATAGGAATCAATGTTAAAACAAACAAGCATGACACAATTTTTTCAATCAAACTAGTCGATATTGAAATGTAAAGACTTGTACAATGTATTTAATTGATATATTAATGTATGTATATTTAATACTAAAGTCTTTTAATATTCTTTACTTCGAAAAATTTCTTAAATAAACTACAATGAATTTTATATGTGTAGTATATATTTTTTGACCTCATCCCCTATAAGCGGACATCTCCCATAACCGGACAAAAACACTGCGACCGTGAGTGTCCGGTTATGAGGAATTTCACTGTATATAAATTCAGCTTACTTGTAACTAAAATATTTGCACCACTGTTTCGAGCACCTATTATCGAAAGTATTGTGACTGTCGATTTCTTGTTCAATTACATTGCTTTACAGGGAAAAAATCCCAAAAAATTTAGTTATGAGGGAGGTTAGTATGCAGCTTCTGAGCTTAAACACAAGTTTTTCAATTTTTTTTTATGTGTAAGGTTTTGAAATAACGGTAATTGTATGATTTTTTGTATCTTGTTCGAATGACAAGTTAATTGCGCTTTTAACGACATAATACTGGAAAGGTTGTGTAATAACATGCTAAGCTATAGTTGGTCGAAATAAAACTTTTTTAAATTTTGCTTTTAAAAGTATTTGCTTATTATAATTTTGAACTTTTTTTTTATTTCTTAATGGGTCAACAAAAATAGCCAAAATAAAAACATACAAAAAAAATTTGTTATCTTATGTTCTTCAATTAAATGATGTTCAGTGGTGGATTTTAATTAACTAAATGTACTTAATATAGAATAAATTAACTAAATAGTTTTTTTTTCGAAATATATATTGCTGGTTTTTATCTACATAATTATAAACAATAAAGCTAATTATACTTTTATAAATATATAGTACATACATACTAATAATTCATTGAAAGTATATTTGACCACCGAAAAATTTTAATACATACATACATACATACATATGTAAGTATTTATGTACACTTATGTATGTACATATGTACGTAGATTCATACATACACATATTCTGAATGCAAGTCAAATAAACACATTTAATTTAGAATGCATTTATTTCAAAGCGGTTGCCTTCCAACCACTTTTTAAATTGGTAAATTTTTCAGACTGTCTGCTTTTTGCCGATAGTAAAATAAGAGAATTGATTTCTTATTTTAAGAAATTCTTTTTTCTGCGTGTATTTATAAATAGTTGATTTATAAAAAGTTGTAGTAGAACAGAGAATTTTGAATTGTTAATAATTTTTTCTTCAGAACTTTAGTAGAGATGACAAACCTAAATTTTTAAATACTTCCAACAAAATAAAAAGCAACCTTCTGAAACGAAAGTAGAAAAAGTATGAAAATTGTTCGGCACTTCTTCTTTCGCTCCAAAAAGGCATTACTCTCACATCAGAATGTCATTGGCGGTAATGGCTAGCAAGCGACGCTGGAATCCTCGTTATGGGTTAAAAAAGTCTGATTATGAAATTATATCGAATTTAAATTTACTGCTGCGACTTTGAACAAATGGCTCCAGCCAACTGCAACACATTTTATTGCTTTACTTTTTAACCCAATACATAAAAGATTACTGGTTTTAAATCCAGGTAGTAAATAAAGACTATAAAACCATAGCTTGAAAATAACATACATATGTACGTAGATACGAAATAAAAATAAGAAAAACTATGACACTCCCTTCACAACAAGAACAAGAACAAACACCCATTCACCTTTTGAAGATTCTAAAGAAGTAACATATGCGCATTCAGAATCATTTACAGAAACCATTAGTGGAGAAATACAAATAAATTATGCTGCGCCAGTTTGGTCGCCGGGAACCAGCAGGACACAGTGGATGCAGCTGCAGACCTGCCAGAACGCCGCACTCCGCACGGTGACGGGAAGTCTTCTGATGTCGCCTGAGGAGCATCTCTACCAAGAGGTCAATGTGCTCCGAGTTAAGGAGCACAACCTCATGCTCAGCAAGCAGTTCCTTGCTGGATGTCACCGCTCGGGGCATCCAAATAGGCACCTGCTTGCAGTGGAGCTGCCCCCCAGGCACATTAGAAGACATCTTCTAGAACTAAAGGACGAGATCCAGCCACTCATCACACAACCGCTGGATCCGGAGGCGTACCGGCGGGTCCTAAGCAACATCCACAGAGACACAGTCACTAATATGTATCATTGACTCCCGCCAGGCAAATGCAGTCATCGGAGCCCAACCACCACCTGTAGCAGATGAGGAGTCCCTGCTGCCCCGCGAGTCCCGCGTCACTCTGGCACAACTACGATCTAGATACTGTAGCAGGCTCAACTCCTACATATCCAGAATCAACCCCGACATACCCAACATACATATGCCCAGCATGTGGAGATTCTCCGCACGACACCAACCACCTATTCACATGCCCTCTCAAACCCACTCATCTAACCCCCCTCTCCCTCTGGTCCAACCCTGTCGAAACTGCACGTTTCCTGGGCCTTCCCCTAGATGAGTTCGACGACAACGACCATGGGTGAATCCGCTCTTTACGGGGCGCGACTAGCCGCTACAACAACAACAACAAATACAGCTTTGAAATCAAAACCCAAATATGATGATATTCTAAAATTTTCGTAAAATCCCACATATTTTCCTTTTCAACGAAGGCACTCAATTTTGTTTTACTTATGTAGTTCATTTACATTACTAAAATGCAGTTGCCTAGAAGGGAACAGCCTTGATAATTTCGTAGACATTCCTCTTTGTCCATTCAGTTTTGTTTATTTTATTTGCGCTTAGCTGTGCAAACAGCAAATCTTGCGTGCTCAGTAAAGTGAAAGTCCCATTGACATATTCGCGCATGAAGATTTAAGTACTTACTCACAAACAAAGCTTGATATGAACAATTGAAACTTGTATTGTTTTTTTGTTGTTGCGCTTTGTTGGCTCAGCCAATGTTGCCGCTGACCGATTAAGGGGGTAATAGGACGCTATTTAAGCGCTAACACCCTTTGACCGGGTTTTAGAAAATTTATTAAAATTCCTCACGGATTAAAATTTTATTATATCAGTATATATAAATTTGGTAACATATTTATTGACTGATGGATCGGGTCTATCTTTGGTCGCACACATGATAAGAGTAAAACTTGTAATTTTGCCTAATAAAATAATAAATGTTTTTTTTTTAATAATAACATTAATTTGATGTTAAATCTGCTAATCTCGCTATTAACACCAAAAATCTTTCACTCAAACAAAAAATTTTTGTTTTGGATTGAAGAAAAAAAGCTATAAAGGCAAGAAATGGCGCTTAAGAAATACTTGCTACGTTTGCAGAAAAAAAGATTTCAATTCGTGTAGGTATTTATTAGTTTTGAAGAAAAATTTATTCAATGGGGAGAAAATGACGCCGTTGGAAAAAACTATTACGACTTCAAAATAAGTAAAATCTTTCATAGGTTATTTAGGGGCGAGGGGCCACTTAACTTCTTCACAGACGGGATGGACTACGGTAGGATGTGTTCAGGCGAAGGTATACGCAATCAACGAGGCCGACAATATAATGCCTTTAGACGGGCAAATATCTATTTTCGTATTCAGCCTGTAATCAAGACCTTAGGATCTCTATTGGTTAGGTCAAAACTGGTCGGGGAATTCCTAACTTCTCTCTCAGACGCCTCTAAATACTTTGAGCTCGCTCGGCAAGTCATTACGACAAGCAGTTAGAGAGTGGGAGCTCCTCTGGCTGCTTACGGGCTTCTATTGGACAGGTGGGTTCTATGTCGGCTTAGCGAAATGGCAGGATCCGTACGACAGGTGGTGGACCGAAAGAGATCCATTAGCTAACAAGGCTACATCTCGCGATCCTCGTAGGAGTTCTGAGCGGACAATGTCTGCTAGGTATTCATGCGGTTAGGCTGAATATTGTAATGGAGGATGACGAGGTGTAGTCCTCTTTTCAGGCAGCATTTCTCCAGTTAACTGTATTGGTTACGGTGTACGTTACCGTTCATACAATAAGTGGTATCACTCGTTTAATACGCGAGTGAGCTAACCTAACCTAACCTAGCTTCTTTAGTTTTTTTTGGGGTTAGTCGATTTCACTCGCATTCTTTAGCACTGATAAAATTTGTATACATTATATACCTGGAATATCCGAAAAGCAAAAAAATTAAAAAAATTATGTTTCCTTTTTTTTCGGTCAATGATCCCTTTTTTGCGGCTCTCTGAAAATTGGGAACGGCAACACTGGTCACAACTATTTTCTTTCACGCAACCACAAATACTCATACGTTCTCTCGCTCACAAGCACTGTAAATAGATTTACTTTACTCATTTCGAAATACAACAAGCACACAAAGTATACTCAAATTCACACACACACGTATATATATGTGTATGGGGGTAGATAAATAAGTATTATATATACTCGCGTTATTTCGCTCCCACACATGCATATGTATCTCTGTGGCACTAGTTATAAAGTCGATAACTTTTGTTTTGATATCAATATATTTTGTTACCTAAGCTCATTTATAAGATAAACATTTTGATTTGGCTATAAATGGTAACACTAACTTTAATATTCGCCTTCAAACATTTAGGTCACCTTTTCATATTTTGGCATATTTTCGCAAAAAGCGAATGAGCTCATTTGCAAAAATTAATTAATAGAGTTATCACTTTTTAACTGACACTTTTGGTAATATTATAATCATTAAGGGTATAACTCATCATCTATCCTTTGCGCCGAGTCAACTCAACAGCTCGAGAGAGATTTACTTCTATCACATAGAAAGCAATTTTCTGCTCGTAATCCGTATGTGATTAGAATTTACTACAATCTTAATTGTTCCACATCAAGTGACTTTTTTTCAGCTGTTTTATTGTGCAAGAGGAAAGAAATAGTGATGTAGGATGGTCTAATTTAAATGACCTTGCGGTATTTATGGGATATCGTAAGTGATATTTGCAATAGTTTTAATTGATATATATTAAGCGAATCACATGCGTTATTATATCTTGGTAGGTTTATAGATTAGAAATGTGCTACTTTTTTTCGAAATAGTCTTACTTAATTACAATAAAAACATTAATTAAAATGTTTGGATATGTAGTTGCATAATAAAACTCAGGTGGATTTTGAAGAAAATCCTTTAATGTTGGCTAATGGCTAGCTCTCTAATATTACGAGCACGATTCGGCAAGACATATGTATTCTAAGCCATTTGATAACTTATTTATTATGATTTGCTTAGTTTTTTTGACAACAAGTTTTGCACAAGAAATCAAGGAAACCCGGAAATCGCGATTCACTGAAATGAGTTCTGACCAAACCTCTGTCTAAATTTACATTAAAATTTCATTATACTTCGGACTAAAAAACAGTTGAATACGAAATATAACTTTAAAATCAAATAAGAAGTATTAGCTATAAAGCATAGATATATTGTGTATATAGGAAAAACGCGTTGCAATCCACAATAAACCTGTTATGGGTTCTTAGACCTATTTGCCCTATGACAGTGACATTTCCGAGCAATACATAATAGACGAGTTTACTAGTAACGTACCGAATTCCTTTCCACACGGCGTTATAAATTTATTTCAAATGAAGTTTCTCGACATTGTAGTGATCCTAGATTCGACAAAACAGCCAACCAGGGGTCTAGTTAATCGAAATTTGAGCTGTTCGTGTATAGATAAAGTGCTACCATACTTCGGAGGCGTAAACAGTTTTCTAGATAAAACCGTGAGGAATATTATAGACCAACATAAATGTGGGTTTTGGTGTTGTTGCTATTATTGTCATCGCCGACAAAAAATTTTGCGTTTACACCTGATCCTCTTTTTATCCGTTTTTTTATTCAGTAATGTAACAATTCATAGGTACATATGTACCTAATCAAAATTCTGTATCTATAAAAAAAAAACAAAAATAAAGGAAAAGTTTCCCAAAAAAATTAAAACCGCGCACAAAGAGTGAGAGATGTTTAAAAACACCGCGTAAAAAACATTCAATGTTCATGAAATTGGAAAACAAGAAGCAATAAGAAAAGTCAAAAGGAATAAAAAGGAAATACATTTCAATAAAAATCGTTCTAATTTACATATAGGAATTTTCGTAAAAATCAGTAATGGGTTATACTTCAGGTATTTAGTGTTATTACTAATGAGAGTCGTATGTGTGTTAATCCCAAAGCGGTTAAATTTTAATTCGAATTAGTAATCATTAGAACTAATTTTAAAAATAATCCTAATTGATTAGAAAACTTCAATTATTTTTTTTTTCGATTACTAATCAATTACGATTAGAATAATTGAAAAATAATTGCAATTTTTTGCAATTAGCTGAAACTAATTGAAACTAATTGAACTAATTGAAATATCGAATTAAATTAGTTTTTTCAATTAGTTCATTTACTTTAGATTAGATCGCAAGTTTTGCTCAAACTATTCCAGCAAAATTAAAAAAAAACAAAAAAAAAGAAACAAATAAAAAAAATTGTATTGAAACAACTAGTAATATGTTTATCAAATGTTTATAAAAGTAGTTTAAAGAATTGCTATTTGCTAATTTTTTGTTTGAAAAGTTTGAGCAAATCTTGCGATCTAATTGAAAGTAATTGAACTATTTGAAAAAAACTAATTTAATTGACTAATTGAACTAATTGAAAAAACTAATAATTGACTAATTAATTGAACTAATTGAAAAAACTAATTTAATTAGTCAATTATTGAAACTAATTGAACTAATTGAAAAAACTAATTTAATTAGTCAATTATTAATTTTTTCAATTAGTTCAATTAGTTTGAATTAGTTTCAGCTAATTGCAAAAAACTGCAATTATTTTTCAATTATTCTAATCGTAATTGATTAGTAATTGAAAATAAACTAATTGAAATTTTCTAATTATTTATCTAATTGTGAATATGGATCTAATCTAATTGCTAATGATTGCAATTACTAATCATTATTTATTAGCTATGGTTAATCCAGGTTAAGAAATGTAACGCAAAATAAATATTTGTATCAGATGTAGTAAATTAATTCGTAACGTAAATATAATGGTAAAGCTAGCGTCCTTACGCTGGCAGAACACTGCAACGTTGAATATCTAACTATATATGTATTTCTCGCATCTCTTTTTCCCAAAGCTCAATACTACTTACATATATGGCGTACCCTAAAAATCATTTGATATCGACATACCTAACATATGACATAACTACCCTGCAGTAAAAAGTTATCAATTGCTAAAACTATATGATTTTTTATTAACTATTTTGTTGTGATTTAAAATAAAAACCCATTTTTATCAAATTCTCAGAAACACATTTTTAGTTAGTTAGCAAGTCATGTAGAAAAATCCCAAAATGTCAAATGTCAAAAGTTTGACGTTCGTTCATCAACAAAGAGAAAATATTTAAGTCGTGCGTTGTATCTACGAAAAATGTTCATTAATTAATAACAACACAATAATTAAAATAATTTAAGCGAAATGAATTTTTATGAAATATTTGAATAAATAAATATTGCCACTTAGCTTGGTAGTAAGTAGGTAGATGTGGTAATAGGTAACTAGGCTTATTTCCACAATTTTTGATTAAGTACTAATATCTATAAAAATAGTTAATAATTAATTACACTCTGTAACAAAAAAAATTAAAATTAAAAAAAAAAATGCGGTCATGATTTTGTTAATTGTTTTTATTAACATTAATAGCAGGCTTACGAACTTTGTTTTTACTTTTTTTTTGGAATGGCTCTATTTCTTGAGATAAACCAAATTTAAGAAATTAATGAAAAAAAATTATATGACCCAGTTCCAGTTGTATTAATTTAATTATTCCTCAATAAGTTTTGTTATATAAATTATTGAAACAAGTAGTTCGTTGGTTTAAACATTTTATTTCCCTTGCTGGCCGGTAAGAGAAAATATGGAGGTAGGAACAGCAAATGTGGTTCATGACCAACTGATAACCCGAGAAAAAATTATTTTTCCAACACTTCACATCAAGCTTGGGCTAATGAAACAGTTCATCAAAGTCCTTGATAAGACAGGTGACTGTTTCGAATATGTGTGCAAAAAATTTCCTGTCCTTAGTTTGGAAACATTGAAAGCAGGAGTCTTCGATGGTCCTCAAATTCGTACCCTTCTAAAAGACACTGAATTCTTAAACCATATGTCACAAATTGCATCTGAAGCCTGGCTAAGCTTTGTTAATGTAGTCAAAAATTTTTTGGGAAATCATAAATCACCAGACTATACAAAACTAGTTGCTGATATGCTTCTCAATTTTCGCAAACCAGGAACTAAAATGAGCATTAAATTACATTATTTACATAGTCAGTTGGACAAATTCCCGGACAACCTAGGCGATTACAGTGAGGAACAAGGTGAACGGTTCCACCAGGACATACAAATAATGGAAGAAAGATACCAAGGTCGATGGGATGACCACATGATGGCAGACTACTGCTGGAACTTAATGCGGGATTGTCCTGAGCAACGACATCATAGGAGGTTCTACAGAAACAGTTTTTTGTAATTTTTTTAAAATTAATTAATGAAAATAATATATGTTTTTTATTTTTGTATTATTTGTATTATACAGGCGCGTAGTAAAAATATAATTTAAATCCATATTGGCATTTTTAATTAGGATTTTTCGTGAAATATTTAAAAGTCTTTATCTCAAAAACTAGAGCCAATTCGACAAAACTGATATTATTTTCGTAATCAGCGCCCCCAAATTACCCTAAATCGACTTAAAAATCTCCGTCCGCAAAATTTTGTTCCGCAGTGTTAGTAATAGATATATCAATTGGTATCCTCTGCATCCGCTTCATACTATTCGATGAACCCGTTCAACAAAAAATCTAGTTAAGGCAGATACAAGTATTTTTTTTTTTTTTTAATTAATAAAACTTTGTTTCGGACTAAACTATTAGACTATTGTGCATTTAATAATTAGAAAAAAATATTATTCATGTAAATAGCTATTACAAAATTGCTTACAATTTGGTAGTTTGAAATATTTATTATTAGGGGAGATATGGAAGGGGGGGTCGTGAGACGCGCTTACAGCCCTGAGCTAAAAAGCGCGACATCTACCAGCTGACTGCGAACCTTCTTGCTAGTTTCCAATCTTCATATTCACATCACAAATGTTCCGCTCATGCCGATTCTTTGTGTCTTCCCAAATCGCGACTCCTATTTTGTGATCGAAAATTTTGTAGACCGTTCGTGTTTGCTGTCTTTTCACTTTGTTTTACAAGCTATTTTCAATAGTGCATACATCCGAAACATTCCTTGGTGAGTAGCGCCTTTTGACATACGGAACAAATTTTGCATAAACATTCAATGGATCCGTAAAGCAGTAGCCATATTTAAAGTATAACTATTGGGGGGTCGTGAGACGACGTTTTCGGGGGGTTATGAGACATTCTAGATATTACCGTCATCTAGGAACATAAAATTGTATTTTATAGCCTGATATAGCGATGCCCAGCACATCGATGATACCAAACGCATCAGCAGGAGGTAGGTCCTCTGAAACACAACACTCCGATCAAGAAACCTAATCGAGGTCGAAAATCAATGGACAACACCATTTTGACTTCAGAATTTAATGTGGCCAATTTACGCCGAACATCTGATGAAAAGAAAGCAAAAGATTTACAGAATAAAGAGAACAAAAAGAACAAAGCAGAAAAGGCATTACCATCGAAGCGCGGATGCCCTAAAAAATCTTTGGCATTAATGGCGATTCAAAATATGTACGACTCAATTTGAATAAATTGTGGTCTACAATTATGTATGTAGTATGCTTTATTAAAGATAAAAAAAAAAAAATGTTGAAAAAATTAAGCCATTTTCATTCGTATAAATTTGTGTAACACAACCCCCCGAACATTGCGAAAATGCATAAAAAACCTTTTTTGAGCAGGCAGGGAAAACTTGAAGGTCGTACTAAAATTCCAACAAATGAAACTCTTGTCTGAATGAAGTTACACTGAATCATGATTTAAAAATTTGTACGGGCAGAAAAATTGCTTTTCTATTATATTTTTTGTCAATAAATAAAACCCGTCTCACAACCCCCCGGTCTTATCTACTATAGCGGCTGGCTGAAACCACATTCCAGCTCCTTCTTCACATTTCGTCATTCACCAATTTTCCTATGTAAAATATTGATATCGGAGAGCCCATTCCAAACGCTTTCGACAATTGGATTTTAAAACCTGCCAAATCTGCTTCCATTGGCCGTCCTCAAGCAGTTTGGGCACTAACGCTTCTCCCAATTTCTTCCAACGGGTCAGAAAGGAGCGCATAAAAGGATTCTATTTAATTTCTGAAAAACTAGTGGATGAGTTTTCGAGTGGTCTTTTGGTTAGCAAATTAAGACTGCCGGACTATTTCGAAACCCTTCTTGAAAAATTAAACTTTTTAGATTTGTCGTCACAAGTGTGCTTTGCTTTTTTTTATATATTACAATTTATTGTTGTACAGAAAGTCAAGGGAAGTACCTTTAGGCATTTCAAAAAAACTACTTTTTATACCTTTCATGAGAATGAAATGGTATATTAAGTTTGGTCCGATGTTTGTAAGTGCCAGAAGGAGAAGAGATAGACCCATCAAAAAGTATACCTAAATGATCAGGACGATGAGCTGAGTCGATTTAGCCATGTCCGTCTGTCTGTCCGTCTGTCCGTCTGTTTGAACGCAAACTAGTCCCTCAATTTTAGAGCTATTTTGATGAAATTTGGTGAGCAGGTGTCGTTGTACAAATGATTAAACATTTGTCGGAATCGGCCAGATCGGGTGACTATAACATATAATACAACCGATTATTCAGATATTGAATTTTGCGCCATAACTCCTCCATTTAAGCAGCTAAAGGCTTGAAATTTTGCAGAAATATCAGTCATTATTAGCTACGTATCAGTATTGAAAATCATGAAGATCGGAGAAATATAACATATAGCTCCCATACAACCGATTGTTCAGATATTGCATTTTGCACCATAACTCCTCCATTTAAGCAGCTAAAGGCTTGAAATTTTGCAGAAATATCAGCCATTATTAGCTACGTATCAGTATTGAAAATCATGAAGATCGGAGAAATATAACATATAGCTCCCATACAACCGATTGTTCAGATATTGCATTTTGCACCATAACTCCTCCATTTAAGCAGCTAAAGGCTTGAAATTTTGCAGAAATATCAGCCATTATTAGCTACGTATCAGTATTGAAAATCATGAAGATCGGAGAAATATAACATATAGCTCCCATACAACCGATTGTTCAGATATTGCATTTTGCACTATAACTCCTCCATTTAAACAGCTAAAGGCTTGAAATTTTGCACAAACATCAACCATTATTAGCTACGTATCAGTATTGAAAATCATGAAGATCGGAGAAATATAACATATAGCTCCCATACAACCGATTGTTCAGATATTGCATTTTGCACCATAACTCCTCCATTTAAACAGCTAAAGGCTTGCAATTTTGCACAAACATCAACCATTATTAGCTATATATTAGTATTCATCAAGATCGGAGTTCACAGTGTAAATCGGCAAGATAAATTCAGGACAAATATTTATTGCGAAAAGTAATAAGCTCAGCGCAATATCACATGAATCATAGCGTTAAACGTTTGGGAACTATTTACGGATCTGATAACTGTTTTCAAAGACCGACATATGTAGGTCTTACATATTAATACTTAATTATTTGTATTTTTTAAATGTTGAATATCAAGCGTCGATACGATATTAAAAATATTCAAAAACCATTCCCTTCTTAAAACATAGTTCTTTTTAATTACATAAGGAAAAGCATTAAATAATTTATAACAATGCCTTTACTAGAATTATTTTTATTGATTTGAAGGAAATTTTCGCTTTTAACTATAGGTAATACGAAATTGTAATACAATAACACGTTTTTTACTATTCTTCCATTCATGAAAGGTATGAAGCGCTGTTTTTACTTGTTTTTTGTTGTTTTAATCGATAGGTATGTCGCCATGTTTTCCTAAATTTTAAATACCATAAAAAACTGTTCACGAAAGATTTCAAAAGAAAATCATTTTAAGGGCCTTTTGACTGCAAATACAACGACATTTTTTTCTAAATTCGTAATTTATTTTTGGTTTGATCTTAGAATATCGCAAATAGTTTAGTCTATCTACGATAAAAACCCTATTGGGTAAGAAAATGTTTAGTTTGCTGATTTCAGATGAAAATTGCGATCAGCATCGCTTACGAAATTTACAAACGTCAACGGCGACATGACTTAAAAAATTTGTTAAATTTCAATTTTCACTTTTGTAAAAAAATTTTTTTTTTTCAACCTCAGGTATCGCTCTAAATAAATATTAGACTTAGTTGAAAAAAACTGTTTTCATTTTCCTACAAATCAATTGCAAAAAATACCTTTTTTTCGGGCTCTAAATGTCTTTCCCCCCAATGCTTGCTTTGTTACCCAAATTCCAAGTTAAGTACTTCGATATCTATGTATTAGTCGGATGCCTAATACTTTTGGCCAATGTTGTATATTCCGTATACTCAGTGTGCCTCTGTATGTGCAATGGAGAAACTTCTGCTGCAACGGCGATAGAGTTGTGCAATGAAAGTACCTATTTTTCGACTCAAACTTTTTCTCTTTTTTTTTGGTTGTTTTTTTTTTTTTGTAATTTTCCAACAATTGTGGCTTTCGTTGTGGCCTTTGTGTGAATTTTTTATTTCTTCTACATAAATACATATGCATGTATGTAAAGGTTTGTATGTATGTACACATATGCACTGTATGCTGTAAGCCAAATTGTGGTATTCTTTTTTTATCATTTCGTACTTTTGTGCAGCATTTTGCTCTTTTGTTGACTTTTAACAATCAACTTCACTTACCCTTTCATGATTTGCCTCCACTCATTAAGTGGCGCTTTGAAGTATTTTCAAATATTATGCACTGCATCATTTGTTTGCTTTGGCGAATGTGTGCAGACATTTGTTTTTTACATACATACATACATACATACACATATTCAATACATACGAAGTAACAATGCAAATATATGTACATTCATATATCTGTGCTTATCGGTAAGTTTGAGAATACACAACATAATGTATTCCAGGGCCCCATACTCGTACAAATGTACGGAGGTCTTTATTATTCTTTGTAAATACAATTTGCACACTTAACTATTTTACATGGGTTTTCTTTAAAACGAATTCAACTATGCAAAGTAAGTAAAGTGTAGGTATATACCTTGTATCGGGTGTTTTTTTACAGGTTTGTTTTTCGAATAGAGATAAAACTGGCATTTTGTGGTCAAATCTGGCAACTCTAATGTCATTTATGTTCAGTTTGGTTTGCCATTTCATCATGAACAGGTTGACAAAAGAACAACGCTTGCAAATCGTGCAAATTTATTTCGAAAATAATGGTTCAGTTCGCGAAGTTTACCGCGAGCTCCGTCAATTTTATGGAGGACCCGAATGAATCGATTCGCCACCGTGCACAGCAATTGGAGCTTTGTCCATCAACTTTATGGAAGATTTTGCGCAAAGATCTTGGCTTGCGACCTTACAAGATCCAGCTTGTGCAAGAATTAAAGCCGCGAGACCATGCAATGCGTCGTGATTTTGGTGTATGGGCCGAAAATGAGATTGATCTCGATGCTGATTTTCATCGCAAAATTTTGTTCAGTGATGAGGTTCATTTTTGGTTGAATGGCTACGTCAACAAGCAAAATTGCCGCATTTGGAGTGAAGAGAATCCACATGAGACCCTTGAAACGCCATTACATCCACAAAAACTGACTGTTTGGTGTGCTCTATGGGCTGGTGGAGTCATTGGGCCATACTTCTTCCGCAATAATGCTGGAGAGGCAGTTACCGTTAATGGAGACCGGTATAGAGCCATGATAACCGACTATTTTGTTCCCGAATTGGATGGCATGAATGTGGATGAGTTGTGGTTCCAACAAGACGGCGCTACATGCCACACAGCGCACGTCACAATCGATTTATTGAAGGAAACATTCGATGAGCGCATAATTTCGCGGAATGGACCTGTAAATTGGCCACCAAGATCGTGTGATTTGACACCAACAAACCAGAAACGTTAGGGGAATTGGAAGCCAACATTCGTGGCGTTATTGCCGACATACGGCCCCATATGCTCGAAAAAGTGGTTGAAAATTGGACCTGTAGAATTGGCTTTATTCGAGCCAGCCGCGGCGGCCACATGCCCGAAATCATATTTAAACATTAATGGCATAAAATTATCCTTCCAATAAAGCCAAATTGATGGACCTTAAAGCGATTTTCTTGTGTTTTATTTCAATTCGAAGTTCTATACCCCTAAAAAAAACACCCGATATATGTGCAGGGGCGCACCAAGGATCTTCGGAGCCCGGGGCAAAAAAAAAAACCCCCCTTCAGCCCCTATCATTAATATCAATTGTGTGATCTACGTGTATAAGTAATATTTTTTTATTTTTTTTATTTTTATATTACATATCCATATTTACAATCTGTCGTAAAACAATAAGTAAATGAAATTGACTAATGTAATTTACATTGATGCATTAAGTGCAATTTGGCCTTTAAGTAACGGTGATCAGTAAATTTATCGTATGATTATTATTTGCATTAAATACTTAATTAATTCTTACGATCTAAACGGCAGGTCTAGAGGATGCAGTCTTTGCAGTCGTCGTGTGTCTTCACTGTTGTATAGTAAGTTTATGGCGTGTGTGTTGGGATGGAAATTTAGTCTTGTGATGTACTTAGAGCTGTATCTTTTTATTTCGTCAATTACCGTAGAAGTTTTCAGATCCTTGTGGAGATGGATATTTTGTATATACCACGGAGCGTTAGCAATCTGTCTAAGAGTTTTTGACTGGTATCTTTGAATAATGTGTATATTGGATTTACTTGCAGTACCCCAAATTAGAATGCCATAAGACCACACAGGTTTCAACACAGCTTTGTAGAGAAGCATTTTGTTTTTCAGAGTAGATAAGTTTAGACTTGGGGCCAAGCAACCAATAGATTTTTCTTGTTTTAATTTTGAGCTGTGTTCTCTTGGCTCTGATATGTTCACGCCAAGTAAGTCTTTTATCTAAATGTAATCCGAGGTATCTTACACTATTGGATTTAGGAATTATGACTCCATTAAGATTTACACTGGGGCACTCTTCTTTTCTCAATGTGAAGGTGACTTGAGCAGATTTTGAGGCATTTACCGAGATGTTCCAGTTACGAAGCCAGGATTGCAATTGATCTAGCTGTGCTTGTGCGGTTTCAGCAGCTTCGCTAGCCGAGTAGGAGGACGAGAGTAAAGCAGTGCCGTCTGCTTAGGTGGCAACCATTAATTTATCGTCTTCTAGTATTGGCATGTCTGCGGTAAAAACTGTGTAGAGCGTTGGCCCCAGAACACTACCTTGCGGGACTCCAGCTTTTATCTCGTGTATGTCCGAGATTTTATCTTGAATTTTAACGTAGAAATGCCTGAAACTCAGATAGGATCTGAGGAAGTGATAGAGCGGAGTTGGTAGTATTTTTGTAATTTTATACAGTAGGCCTGAGTCCCAGACTCTGTCAAATGCCTGCTGAATGTCTAGGAAAATCGCACAACAATACTTCTTCTCTTCCAGGCTACAAAGTATAGCTTTCACAATACGATGACATTGTTCCGGTGTACCGTGCATTTGTCTGAAACCAAATTGATGCTCTGGAATAATCGATTGCCTTTCCAGCTCTGGCAAATTATTTTTCTCGTATTAACTGGCAAGCAGTGAATGTGAGTGCTCGTTTTTTGCAGAACTGAAACAAAAAATAAACATTTGAACAAAAAAAAAATTGTCAGCCTAGAAAGCTAGGCGATAGAAGTGAAACTTAACTTTTATTATTATTATTATTATTCTTTATTTTAAGTCTATGATTACAAAAAATCTTACAGACTAGAAGTGTAGACTTAATGATAATTAACCTACTGACTAATACATGTATATGTGTTTTATTATACATAGAAAGAACGAATCTTAGACACAAACAGAGATCTTAACATAGCAAAATCGAGATCCAGGCTACTATAGATTTTATTTAGCTCACTAAGTGCTCGAGTAATAGGGGCAAAATTAAAGTAGTTAGATTTCAATACGGTAACATGAAAAGGATAGTAGTGCCGGAGCATCCTATTAGGTACATTGAAGCCAATCTGCTCAAGAAGTGTAGGGCAGTCAATTAAACCATTAATGACATCATAGATGAACACTAAAGCCTGAATGGTTCTCCTATTCGCAAGGGATTTCAAATCTATGAGCAGACAGCGGGCACTATAAGATGGGACGGGCTCACTAAAATGAAGCGGTTGAAGAGCAAAACGAATAAAATTCCGTTGAACTCGCTCAATTCTGTTAGAGTGTGAATTGTAAAATGGATTCCAAATTATTGACGCGTACTCCAGTTTTGAACGGACTAATGAGTTATATAGCGACTTTCTAGTGTAGGGATCCCGAAAGTCTTTCGCGTATCGTTTTAGGAATGCTAAATTAGAGTAAGCCTTAGGAATCACACAGTTTACATGGTTGATAAAAGTAAACCCCGAATCAAATAAGACTCCTAAATCCAAAAATTCCTTTACTGTGGCAAGTTCGAAATTTAAGACCGAGTAATTTGAGAGGATAGGATTATAAGATTTCGAGAGAGTCATGTGAAAACATTTTTTAATATTGAGCGAAAGTTTATTTCTTATGCTCCACTCAGATAAGCTATTTAAATCAGTTTGCAGTGAAGAAACATCGGACAGACACGTAATCTTTCTGTAAAGCTTCAGATCATCCGCGTAAAGTAAAAATTGGGACTGTTTAAAACAGGAACCAATATCATTAACAAAGAGAACAAATAAGATTGGACCTAAGATACTACCTTGGGGCACGCCTGAAGTAGCCACAAATGGGTACGATTTAGTGTTCTCAATTTCTACAAAAGAAAGTCTGTTGGAAAGATATGAACGGAGCCATGCTAGAAATGATGAATGGAAACCTATACGTTCTAGCTTATGTACTAAAATATTGTGTGTGACCGTGTCAAAGGCTTTAGAAAAATCGGTGTAAATGGTATCCACCTGATGCCCGCTCTTAAATGCTGAAACGCAATACTCGGAGTAAACTGCCAAGTTCGTAACGGTTGAGCGTCCACAGACAAAACCATGTTGACGCGGATCAATTGTTTCTTTTATTGCAAATGCTAGTTTTTCCTTAACCACTTTTTCAAAAAGTTTTGAAATACTAGTAAGTTTAGAAATTGGCCTGTAATTTTTAACGTCATTTTTGTTACCAGATTTAAAGATTGGAGTAATTGAAGTAATTTTCCACCTATCAATAAAAACACCAGACGACAAAGAAAGATTAATGATGAATGTTAATGGCATACAGAGTGAGTAATTACATTTCTTAAGAAAAAAAGATGAGAGCCCATCAAGGTCACTTTTCAGTGAAGATTCTAGGGAAGCGATGCCTTTGATGACGTCTAGTTGTGTCACAGACATAGCCCCGAAGTCTATTGGCTGTGATCCACCTGCAAAAGCTGACTTATCAAAGTCAAGGGAATTTATAACAAAGTTAGATTTGAAATAGTCAGCAAAGAGATTTACTGAGTCCGATAAGCTAGCAGAACATTTGTCATTGAAGTTCATGCAAACTGGGATATTTGAGCACCCTTTCTTTGACCTAATATAATACCAGAAGGCCTTGGGGTTAACTTTGAGCTCATCTTCATAACGAGATATATATTTATTATACAAATATTTATCAAGTTCATTAAATTCATTCATAAACCTGATATATTTATCATTATAGATGTCATTATTGGTAGCTTTGAATAATTTAAAATATTTGTTTCTCTTGTTTTTTAGACTCTTCAATTTTTTATTATACCAGGGTAGCTTATGCAATCGCTTAGGAAGTAAGGAAAGATTATTGTTTAAAATTTCATAAATGTTAACTAAAAAAGCATCATAGCATTCAGTGGCATTTTTTAAATGAAAAACAGCAGTCCAATCGACTTCTGAGATGATTGAGTTTAAGGCATCAAAATTTGCGATACGAAAGTTAAACGGACGCGGACCACTATTACTAGTGGGAATAAAATCACAAAATTGAAGTGACAAAGTTAAGGGAATATGATGCATATCAGATTTGCAGATGGGAATAGAGCATTTATCTAACTGACAGATCAAATTCTCATCAACGAAAATGAGATCCAGGATATTACCAAGCATATTATTAAAATAATTGATTTGGGTAAGATTGGCACTAAATAGGCTATCTAAAAAGTTAATTTCATATGAATGCCTTACATTAGAAGGAGTAAGAACATTATTATTTAGCAAATTAGACCAGGCTATCTTATTCAGATTGAAATCACCTAAAATGCAGAAATTGCTGATTATATTCTTATCACAGATGTCAAGAAGATTATTGACATGAGCGGCATATAAAGATTCTGAGCTACTAGGTGGAATATAGGACACACAAATAATCAATTTACCAAAGGTACCAAAAATACAGACACAGAGCTGGTCAAGTAAAGAGTCATCATCCATAAGTTGGACGACTGAAGATCTTAGGGTACGCTTGATTGCAATAAGGACACCTCCACCTCTATTGCAACCTGTTTTAACTGAATCTCGATCCTTGCGGTATGTTTGAAATAAAACGGGGTCAAAAAATTCCGCATCAAAAAAATCCTTATTGAGCCAGGTTTCAACTAAGACATACAAATCAAATTCACATCGCGAGGTGAATAAAAATACTTCTCTCGCTTTTGTTCGCATACCCGAGATATTTTGATAATAGAGTCTTAAATTTAAATTATTAGATTTCATAGTATAAGAATTAAAACTAGAATTAAAACTATGATCCGTTCTGATCCTTTGGAAAAAAGCGAAAGGGCCGTACATTTATACCAGCCGGCCAAAGATTAGGATCCAAAAGTTTATTATAGAAGGCGAGTGGAACGCCAAGCTTAAAATTTATGTGCTGAATATCATCAGGAGAAGTTTCTTTCTTAATAAGTTTGAAGCAGGATAAAAAATTACTCGCAATGCCGGAGTGCTTTTCAACGTATGATTTTATATTTTCAACGGACACTGACGGTTTAAATGAAGATAAGTGAACCCACCTCTTTTTAACAATAACATCCAGCTCAGTAGATACATTCTGTCCGGCTACATTTTTCCGCTTAGAAAATTTCTTGTTGGGCACAGTAACCACGTTGGTGGGATCGCAAGCAATGCCAATAACAACGTTGTTGTTAAGAGAGTTCGATTCGACAGCAGTATGAGTATTAGCGCTGCATAAAACATTGGAAGCAGCAGCAGCATCACGCACACCCACAGTGGGACTAGTATTGCGATGATGAGAAAGCGAAGTAGATGAAGAATGAGCAACATTAGAGAGCGAAGCAGCGGCAGAGGCGGCGCAGTCGCGGATCGCTGACAGCGTAGGCACGTCAGCCGATGGTGGCGCAGAGGACGGTGCTGAGGAATTTTTTTCGAGCGCCGTATTATTAGCATAAACAGTAGTACAAGTGGCGTTAGAAGCAACAACCGATGAGTACGTAGGTAAAGTAACATGAGAGGATAATACTTGAGTGTTATTAGCTGCACTTATGTTGTTATTGGGCACAATATCACTGCTTGTGACCAAAGCAGCTTTAACGAAAGCATGTAAATCTTTGACCTCCGCAGTAAGTAGAGCAATTTCTTCGTCTTTTTTGATTATACATCCCTGCATTGAGAGAATATCTTTGTGCATCATGCCCAATTTTTTCTGCATATTGTTGTTATCACCATGCAAAGTGGAGATAATATTGACCAAGCGTGAGTTCTCAGCACAGAGAGAATCAATCGATTTGCAAATAGACGCCAACGAGAATTGTTGTTTATTGCCAATGGCATTTGCTGAGCCAGTCGGCTTTAGAAGAGCAGGAGAATTTGACTTGCTTGCATTACCAGATGATGAATTCTCGATGTTTGAGGCTTCGGCAGCAGGTAGTGCATTCTCCTCAACAGCGGGTGGAGGAGGCGAGCGGATTGAGTTTCGACGAGCAGTAGCGCACACTTTGCAAAAATAACTCTTATTCTCACTGAGCATGAACTCAACATCTGACGGCAAAATACCAACACAATCCGTATGGAAAAAATTCTTGCACTTTGCGCATTGAACTTTGGACTGCGCGCGGTCCACTTTTTGTCCACAGATACAAGGCATTGAAAATTCAATTATTATATATGTATATTTGAAAATAGATAAAGAGAACTTAAAATGAAAATACTCACCCTAGCCAGCAAGTTTTATGAGATAGAAATATTTTTCCGATAACAGAAGCCACTATTCATTGTTCTGGATTTTTTAAGGATGTTAGGTTAATGAAAAAGATAGCTGATTTTTTCGCCTCCATTTATAAATAATCTATTAATTCACTTCCATACTTTCATGTTCAAGAAAAGATTAAATTGGTTTGTGGTATGAAAAATATGAAATGAAAACTCGTGATTGTAAATTATTAAAATATCTTAAGAAAATTGCATCTATTGTCGTGCCTGATCTGGTTGATGAGTCTTTGGGATTATTATTCATTTTTAATATAAATTTACTTTCTAAAATTTGTACAAGTGGTTGAGCTTTTTCTAAGGCAAAATTGACATTAAAATCACCGCTTAGAATCATTGGCATAGTGTGCAAATCTTCTCCTAATTCTGCTGCACCAGAGGGAGTATATCCCAATAATGCTCTATGTATGAATTTTATTATTAGAGAACAATCATTGCCATACTCTGTCCGTCCCTCCACGCATGCTACCCCTCTCTCGTTTTTCCCTACTCCAAATCTGTCGTGTTTTCGTTTCTCTTCCATGACTCCTTCCGTCCGACTGCCCCATTCCTTCTCTTTTTCATTTCATTCGATATTGGAATTACAGCCCAACGAGCGCAAAGAAGTTTCACTTCAAAAAAGTGGATTGTAGGCTTCAGGTTTGAAATCTAAATAATGGTGACCTCAGTGAAAATGATAACAACGCCTATGCAACTTCTGAGGGTTCCTTTCAATCCATGCACAGGGGAGTGACGATCATGTTATTGAATTTTCAAATAATAGCTCTTGCGGGGTAAACAGTTTTGAAATTTTTATATTTGATAAAACAGACTACTCGAAAACGCTTCTTTGGAATAATTAACTAAGTTTCGTAGTTAGGGACCCAAAATAAGTCTGAAACATATTTTTCGAACGAGGCATCACTTAAATATAATATATTATATTATACTATATTACAATATTATAGAAATTCGTAAACTAGAGTAATTGCATCAAATAATTTTGGAATTGCGAACAACTTTGCAATCACTCCGATAATTTTCAATCGAAGACCTACTGTCGTTCTTATGAAGAGGGCTTTTAAATAAATAAATTTTCACAAACAAAAGGAAAATACCTTCTTTAAGAGACAGGTCAAAAAAGTTTGAAAACGGCAAATATAGGTAATTTGTAAATTGTTTAAGAATAAATGTCGAGATCCTATCCAGCCCCTACCTGATTGATTTTTCTAAAGCTTTTAGGTTATATAATACATCTTCAGAAGATATTAATGTCTTACTAATCGAGCTATCGGGATATTGATAATATGAATATTTTGAAGCAGGCATACGGACTTTAGTGGAATATTTAGATTCAAAGGATTATGGAAATATATTAGCATAGTTTTCATTGTTACGACACACAGTGTTCTGATACCTCATATTTGAGGGAAAAATCACATACTTCAGGCTTCGAGTTTAGACTTCTATAATTTTAAAGTAATGGGAATTTGTTTCACTATTGTATTTTGGCAAATAAAAACTAAATATTAAATATAGTTTGTATATGCTTCTATATATTGCAATCTTCAACATTTAATATCCTTTTACTGCAAATATGTGCAAATATGCACATACATACATACATATATATTGTATCTAAATATAATCGCAATTAAATACAAACGTCTAAATCGCTCTCACGCGCTGAGTCATTAAGCTTTAATTTTGTTATTTATTTTGCCCATAATGCGTGCATGAACTTTGCTCACGTATTCTCAATAATCTTAATAGCAATAATGGTAAAAGTTTTGGCTCCCATATGGGTATATGTATCTAATATATATTCGTTAGTATAAATTTGATTTTCCATACACACAAACAAAAATTAAGTGCAGAGTGAACGCAGAAAGATTTAAAGTGAAAAAAAAAATATTATTGCCAAAAAGATAGAAGATTGCGGAAAGATGTTTTGTTTTTTGTGAAAAAGTTTTGCGACGTAAAGCGTTTCTAATACACACTCACTTGCGTTGTGGGTATTGAATAAATGAAAACTCTCATGAGATGTAAGCGCTTGGATATGAGCAAATATTTTGTAATGCTAATAAAAGTTAAAAAAGTTAATATATGTGTTCATCAATGTATAGATTAGGACTATGACTTTTTCAGATCTTAATTCAGTTCTGAAGAAATGTGATAAAAAACGCTGCACTTTTGGATAAAACCTCGAAAAAAACGATATTCTTGTTGAACTTAAAACACCCGATCGCATTTAAAGTGATTGTTTAGTAAGTGAATATAAATGTTTGTTGAGTTTTAATTGAACTCTGTTTTTATTTATTTAATTACTTATTTATTAATTTATTGAAATTCAATCAAAAGAACACAATCCTTACAGAGTAGTAATAAAAGTGCGTAATACTATTGAAAGTAATTATATAACACAATACGAACTGTGCACCTTGGAAGTGATAGATCAAGGTCAAGATTCATTTCCGAAAAAGTTCGCATCAGGGGAGCATTTTTAGCATAATTAGTACTAGAAAGAGAATTGCCTCAAACTGTGTAAAGGAATATTGAAAGTTAACCTTGCCAAGAGGTCAAAACAGTCCATTGATTCGGTTAAGATATTTGCAGCGAAGGTACAGGCTTTGAAAGGCACTTCTCCTATTTAAAGTCATCGAGTTCAAGAGCAGGCAGCGAGATTCATAAGCAGGCATAAAGGGTGCCTAAATTTTAACCAGAGAATAGCGAATTTGATAAAAACTTTTTGGATGTGTTGCTATACGATTGATATGCGAGACTTGATGAGGCCTCCAGATAAAAGAGGCGTAATCCAGCCTAGACCTAACAAAAGTCGTAAATAGAAGTTTTAGTGTATATGGATTAGAAAAAGCTCACCTAAATACCTAAGTCCCTAACTTCGGACACGCATTTTAGTCGTGTGCTTGAGATAAAATAACTTGTAGAAATTGGGTAATGCTTTCTAATGAATGTGCAGTGAGAAAATTTATTAATATTCAAAGATAGGAGATTTTGGGAACACCAAACAGAAAAATTATCTAAGTCCGACTGGAGGGCAAGAGAGTCATCATAGCTTTTTATTTCCGAATAGTATCAATGTCATTGATAAACAGAGTAAAAAACAGGGGTCCCAAAATGCTACCCTGAGTAACACCCGAAGTCGCAATGAAAGGGCATGAGGAAACATTGTCAAACGCTACAACATAAATTCTTTTGGACAAATACGATTTAACCCATTCAAGATAGATTGAATGAAATTCCAAACAAGCTAATTTCATAATTAATACCTTGTATGAATTGAGTGAACTTGATACCCATTTTGAAAGGACGAAAAACTGTCTTCCGTGAACACAGCGAGGTTGGTAACTGCGGATATGCCTTTAACAAATCCATCTTGATTAGGAGAAATCAAATTGTTGACAGAAAAAACCAACTTTCCTTTAATGATACATTCGAAGAGTTTAGAAACCGTAGATAGTTCAGAAATAGGCCGATAATTGCGAACATCATTTTTTTTTTACCACTTTTAAAAACAGTGGGAATTGAGATTTTTTCCAGTTATCAATAAAATCACCCGAAGATAGAGACTTATTAAAGATTAACGTTAGAGGTATAACAAAAACAGGACACATTTTAAGAAGTACAGCTGACATCCCGTCAACATCCTTGAGCTTAGACGGTTTTAGACAGGATATACCTCTTAGGACATCATCAACCGTTATTTTAACGGAGACCCAAAGGAAAGCGAGGAATTGGAGGCAAAACTATACCCAACTACATTTTCAATGTCTGTGTCGAAATTAGCACAAACAAAATCTGCAAAAAAGTTGGCCGCATCTTCAGCCGAGTTAGCGTGCTTATCTTTGAAAAAATAACCGAAGAAGGAATATTAGAGCCTGATTTCTTGAATTTCAAGTAACTCCAAAATACTTTCGAATTACTTTTAATACTGGCTTCATACTTCTTAACGTACTTTTTATACAATGCTCTATCTAGAATGTTGAATTTTAACAAATAAAATTTGTAACGACCGAAATAATGCGAAAGACCATATACCTTGAATCTTTTATGAAATTTGTTTTCCAAATTTCTCAAGTGTTTTAGTTCATTATTGTACCAGTGTAACTCAAAGGAACGTCTGGGGAACGTTGAATAATTCATTTAATATTTTTAATAAATGTAGTAATACTTAAATATTTACATTGGTAAATTGATGGTTATATAAATCACTTAATTCTAGGTCGTTTAATTACTTTAGTTTGAATCAGATATAGTTTTCTTTAGTAATTTTATACACATTTAATAATAAGCATAAGTCACAATTAGTTTTATTAGTTAAATTAGCTTTAGGTAGTATAATGAATTT
Source organism: Anomoia purmunda (assembly GCA_951828415.1). Classification (NCBI taxonomy): domain Eukaryota; kingdom Metazoa; phylum Arthropoda; class Insecta; order Diptera; family Tephritidae; genus Anomoia; species Anomoia purmunda. The sequence continues at coordinate 52,230,921 of OX639996.1, read as the reverse complement.
CATTTCAAAAATTTCGCAAATTACTTTTACAACTGGCCTATTTGAGTTGATGGTGCAGACTAAAAAGGAGTTCCTCAAGGAAGTATTTTAGGCTCTCTGCTTTTTGATTTATTCATAAATGATATAAGTTCTTGCTTTCCTTTTGCCACATTTTTTATTACACTGATACGCTTATGACCTAAAAATATTTTACGTGATCAAAAATGCAGATATAGCAGATAGAGATAAACTGTTCCTTTGGTGTAAAAAGTCTCACCTCTCATTAAATATAAAAAATTATTTAATAATACTTTGTATAAAGTTCGCAACGTTATGTATAGTATTTACTCTCGTTGGATTTATATTTGATTCTAATTTTTCTTTTAATGGTCTCATCAATTTTATTATTTCTAAATCTTACTCGGCTTAAGGCTTCGTTCGTCCAAACAGTTCACATTTTTCAGACCCATATTCTCAATGTTCTATATCGTCACGTGAAATGCCCAAAGGCGTAACCCTCAAAAAATTCAAATTCGTTTTTTGATTGAATATGGTATAGTAGGCTAATCTACATGTCCCTACCAAATTTTAGGTTTCAACGTCCAAAAGTAACGGCTTTATTGAATAAATGGTAATGGGCGTAACATCATGTGAACGTTTTTCATAAACCACAAAAGACGTAATCCATATTTCATAATCCATATTTCATATAATGTACCGTATTAATCTAAGCAGGCTTTGATTTTTTCATTTCTCTGTTTTGAATTATTATGAGTGTCAAGCGCGTACGGCGGTTTCTCTTTTCAAGGCCAGTTGTCTTTCATTGGTGATTCAGTAAACATTAATAATTTTTGTTAGAAGTTGTGAAATTTATTTTAAAAAAAAGTGAATTGAAGAGTGTGAAATGGTATCAGACATTGCAGATAACTTAAATGACGCCTTATGCAAGCAGCCTAAAAGAAATAAAAGAGTTGAAAGCCAAACAAATCGCATGTACGGTAAAAATTATAACGGTCGGAGAAATGGAAATGTTTATTATGAAAAGATGGCAAGAGAAATCAAACCCGGATGCACATCATCATTTTGTGAAAACAATTCTTCTCGACATTGTTCCTTTTTTCAAGAAATTGAGCGACGGGAAATATTCGAGGGTTTCTGGCAAATGTCATGGAACCAGAAAAAAATGTACGTAACGAGTCTTATTGAGACATTAAGCAGACAACGAATTTATGCAGAGAATTCTCGTCGCTAAGTCACAAAAATATATTTTTTAAAGACAAATACAATGCGTTTACAAGTTTGTCAAAAAATGTTTTTGTCAACGCTAGGCATAACAGAAAAAATGGCAAGGAATTGGGTAAATTCCGCTAATTTAAATGGCACTGAAATAGGTCCGGAAACCCAAATCGCTTCAAAAATGCAAAAACGAAAAATTACACGGAATGGAAAACAGTATGATCAACGATTGGAATATTTAAATAAGTGGCTAGAAGATGTGCCAAAGCTGGAATCTCACTATCGACGGCAGTATACTAGCAGGATGTATTTACAGTCGGATTTTAAAAGCTACAGGCAGACGTATGACGTATATTGTCAAGAATGCACATTACAAAAAGAAAATGGAATCTCGCCTGTTTCCTTTCCCAACTTTAAGAAAATTTTAGACCAGAACAACTTGTATTATAAAATACATCAGAAATACAATTCTCCAATCACCGAATATACACCATATTATTTTATACTCCGATGGTTGCTACTATCAAAATCGGAATGAATTACTATCTAATGCCTTAATTTCTATATGTGTCGAAAAGAATATTACCATGGAACACAAATATTTAGTCATTGGTCATACTCAAATGGAATGTGATTCGACACATTCCATTATTCAAAGAAAAATAAATAACAAACAGATCAATTTACTGTCACAGCTTGTTCATTTAATAAAAACTTCACGACAAAATCCAGCACCTCTTAATGTTCATCACCTTGATCATAAATATTTTCTTGATTACGACTCTATTCTTAAGCAATATTCTTCTATTCGACCAGGTAATACCAATATTTACAAAATATTAAAATGTACTAAAGGTTCTACAAATTTGTTACAGACCCCACTGGAGACCCCACTGTTAATCATCTCCGTGCTTTGGGATACGATTCAAGTGGAGCTATCTATTTCAAAACCAACATAAAAGACGACTACCAGATGGGGTAGGCCGATCTAAACAGGGTTAGATCACCGAAACAACAGTCCTTGGCCGGGTGAAACCCGGGTCATTCCGGTACGTAGAACCGACTGTCGTGGGAGATCCAACCCTGTCGAAACTGCACGTTTCCTGGGCCTCCCCCTAGATGAGTTCGACGACAACGACCATGGGTGAATCCGCTCTTTACGGGGCGCGACTAGCCGCTACAACAACAACAACAACAACTACCAGATTCTTCCACAGCGAATTGCACAAAGATTCGAAGTCGTCGAGCCTCCACAATTGCACTCGCAAAAAATACAAATTTCAAAAAAGAAATTTCAACACCTCCAGCAATTGAAACATTTACTTCCAGGAGACTGCCATTTATTTTATGATCATATTCCTTACGAGAATTAAAACGCACAAATTTTTCATAAACATGTATCATTCTTCAACTCAACATATTACAATATTTGTTTAATTAATGAATTATTTTTTACTTTATTTTGTTTCAATTCAATATTGATGAGCTAATTTGATAATAAATTGCAGCATTACAAATCTATTAACTACGTTTTAATTCAGCACAAACCGTTTTAACTGATGTTATTTGAAAACACAAAAGACTTTACTTTACATACATACATACGTAAATATGTACATAAATTCCGAAGTTGTGAAGGAAAAATTATGTTCTGTAGGATATAAACGTATCGTCGTGATATAAGCTGTAAATCCCGCGATTTAGAGATAACATTTTTCTTTTTATAAGGTTTGGCTTATCCAGTGAAACTACGAAAATGAGGGTTACGCCTTTAGGAATTTCAGAAAAAAACAATCACAAAAGGCGTAACCCACATAAGTTCCGAAATTGTGGGGAAAAAAATATTTTCTATGTAGAAATAAATGCATTGTTGATCTTAAGGCAAGCTGTATAAATATCGCGATTTAAAATTAAATAATTTTGATTTTATAACGTTTTTTGCTTCTCCTGTAAAATTATGAAATTGAGGGTTACGCCTTCTGGCATTTCAGGTGACGATATGCAGGTTTGAATGTGTGCAAAAGGTGTTCTTGAAATTTGCTCTGCGTTCTTTGACATTTGCTACTCCGCTACCTTTTTACAATTCACGTTTGCTTCTTATTTGTCTCAAACGTCTTGAAACGAGAAGAGTCTTTAGCTTTCTTTCGATTTTAGTATATTTAATGTAACGGTCGACTATCCATCTTTGCTGCAAGATATGAAATTCCTTGTATCACTTACTTAATTTCAATCCCTTGTCTCGAGCTCTCTGCGAATTCAACGAGATTTCGAATTCTGTCTGCCTTGATTTCTCATTATCTAAAGATCCCATTCCGCCTTTTAATATATTATGATGACGGCATTAACATCCCGTCACCCGACCTCGATGAAGTTCGAATAGCAATTATGCGGCTACGGAACAACAAAGCCGCTGGAGCTGATGGGTTACCAGCTGAGCTATTCAAGCATGGTGGCGAGGAGCTGGTAAGGTGCATGCACCAGCTTATTTGCAGAATATGGTCGGACGAATGCATGCCCGCCGATTGGAATTTAAGTGTACTCTGCCCAATCCACAAGAAGGGTGATCCTGCAATATGCGCCAACTACCGCGGGATCAGCCTTCTTAACATCTCGTATAAGGTTCTATCGAGTGTATTGTGTGAAAGACTAAAGCCAACCGTCAACGAACTGATTGGACCTTATCAGTGTGGCTTTGGACCTGGTAAATCTACCATCGACCAGATATTCACGATACGCCAAATATTGGAAAAGACCCGTGAGAAGAGGATCGACACACACCATCTATTTGTCGACTTTAAATCAGCTTTCGACAGCACGAGAAGAAGTTGCCTATATGCCGCGATGTCTGACTTTGGTATCCCTGCAAAACTAATACGGCTATGTAAAATGACACTGAGCAACACCACCAGCTCAGTCAGAGTTGGGAAGGACCTCTCCGAGCCGTTTGATACCAAACGAGGTTTCAGACAGGGTGACTCCCTATCGTGTGACTTCTTTAACATTATGCTAGAAAAGATAATTCGAGCTGCAGAATTAAACCGGTCAGGTACCATCTTTTATAAGAGTGTGCAACTGCTGGCGTATGCCGATGAGATCGATATCATTGGCCTCAACAACCGCGCCGTTAGTTCTGCCTTTTCAAAGCTGGACAAGGAAGCGAAGCGAATGGGTCTGGAGGTGAACGAGGACAAAACGAAGTACCTCCTGTCATCAAATAAACAGTCAGCGCATTCGCGCCTTGGCTCCCGCATCACTGTTGACAGTTACAATTTTGACAAAGTAGAGGACTTTGTTTATCTTGGAACCAGCATCAACACCAACAATAATGTCAGCCTTGAAATCCAACGAAGAATCTCTCTTGCCAACAAGTGCTACTTTGGGCTGAGTAGGCAAATGAACAGTAAAGCCCTCTCTCGACGAACGAAAACCACGCTCTATAAGTCCCTCATCATGCCCGTGCTAATGTATGGCGCAGAAGCATGGACCCTATCAACATCGGATGAGATGGCGCTTGGAGTGTTCGAGAGAAAGATTCTCCGAAAGATTTTTGGTCCTTTACGTCTTTGCGATGGCGAATACCGCAGACGATGGAATGATGAGTTGTATGAGCTGTACCGCGACATAGACATAGTTCAGCGAATTAAGATTCAGCGGCTACGCTGGCTAGGTCATGTGGTACGTATGGAAGAAAATGCTCCAGCCCTGAAAGTATTCGACGCGGTACCCGCTGGTGGTAGCAGAGGAAGAGGAAGGCCTCCTCTACGTTGGAAAGACCAGGTGGAGAAGGACTTGACTACACTTGGGATATCTAACTGGCGCCAGGCAGCAAAGCAGAGGAGCGGCTGGCGTGCAATATTGAAATCGGCCAAAATCGCCTAGGCGGTTATAGCGCCAATTAAGAAGAAGAAGAAGACATTAAATTATATACATGGACTCCGTGAAAGAATCAACTTCATTTTTTTAATACAAAATTCAAATTAAATTAAGAAAGACAAAATTTTCAAAACTTGTCAAAACATGCTTCTATCATTTTTATGAACACAGGTGTACATATCTATATACATACATATGTATATTGTGTGCATAATCATTTACAAATAAATGAACAAAAAATAAGTTTAAATAGCACATGCTACGTAATTTTGGATGTTTTGGCATTTCGTTTCATTTTGCATTGTGACATCTGGCGATTAAGTCATTTTACTTTATTTTTTTTATTGGCAAAACAGTTGAAAAGTTAAAAAAAAAATCACAATCGTTTACAAATAAGCGTAAATTTTCACACCTAAATAGGCGGCCGCCGTAGCCGAGTGGGGAGCGTGTGCGCGCTTCATTCGTTGGGGTCCCAGGTTCGAATCCAGCTCGGGGCAAGTAAAATTATAGAAAAAGTTTTTTCTAATAGCGGTCGCCCCTCGGGAGACAATGGCAAACCTCCGAGTGTAGTTCTGTCATGAAATAAAACTTGTCACAAAAAACATTCGCCGTTCGGAGTCGGCGTAAAACTGTAGGTCCCTCAATTTGTGTTACAACATCAAGACGCCAACTACAAATTGAAGGAGAAGTTCGGCCGAAATCGCTTAAGCGGTTATAGCGTCAACTAAGTAATTAAGTAAGTAAGCTGATTCGAATGTCGGTTTTGCCCATGTTCGGAAAAAGCAAATTCCGATAGAAGTTCGGTATACCAAATGAAACCGGTATCAGTTTACATTTCCAAAAATAACCAGTTCCAAGTCTGATTCTGTGAAATGCCAATGAATTCTGAATATTTACATACAAGCACATCCATGTAGCGTCCATGTAATGAAAAAGGTTGTTAGTTTTTAAGATATTGGAATTTTTTGCAATTTTAAGTTGCATATCCTTTAATTTACTAGGGCGACAATATATGTATATTTATTTATTTTTTTTGTAATCCGAAAACACTGAGGCAAACCGTTTGGCGCTCATATTTTAATATTGTATACCCTTGTGGCTAATCTAATTAAATTTTATAAACTTTCTCCTAGCGAAACAAATGGTTTGATACACATATTTGACTATTCCATATAAGTTCTGTATAATTTTATAACATTCCACTTTTAAAACAGGTGGCAACTCTCAGAAAGATTGCTATGGACCTATTGCCGAGACGAACTGCTTGGCAGCCATATATATTTAAGTTCATATAATTTGTGTACATTTTTTTAATTCGACTTTTTAAATAGGTGGCAACCCTCTTCGAAATATAGCCTGTAATATATGTATGCATTTTCTCCTCAGCAAAAAAAAAAACCATTTCGTAGTCGTATTTTAATTTTTTATATATATTATATAATTTTATAAAATTTTACGTTTCAAATAGGTGGCAGCCCTCCCCAAAGTATATATTAGAAAATTTTAATCGCTGAGACGAACCGCTTAACACATACATATATTTTGATATTTCATATAACTTGTGTATAATTTCCAACAGGTGGCAGCCCCCATTAAGTTTAGCTATGCACCTTCTTTCCGAGACAAACCGCTTGACACCCATATTTCAGTATTTCATAAAAGTCGTATAAACTTTAATTATATTTGACTTTTCGAACAAGTGGCCAGCCTCTCGCAAGCATAAATATCTACCAAATATAAAAAAACATAATTTCATAAAAATCGGCCTAGCCGTGTCGGAGGAGTTCGACCATAAACACCGTGAAAATAAAAATATGAAGCTAACTTAAATTTCCATTTTAATTCCTTAAAACTCCAATAGCTTGCCCTCACCTAGCATTGATTTTATTTTGATATCAGTGTGCCTCTACTGGCATTTGTAGCACCAACGTTACGGCATGAATTCCAAAATTTCTTTGCATACCAAAAGCAACTGCAACGGTGCAAAGTACAAAGTTATGCTATTATGTGACACATATACCATATCTGTATCTATGCGTTTGGTCATAAATGAATGTAGGTTGTAATAGAGCCAAAAATTATACCATGCCACTGCTGTTGCCGCTGGTGACTTTACCGTTGCCGATGTCGATGCTACTTATCTCCTTTCCTTTCCATAGACAGCAAGCAGGCAGTGAGTTCGATATTGCTGTCCTTGGCAAGTAGGCATTGAAGATAACCACAAGCTGTAGCGAAGTTTCCTGGCTACCGTTCGCTAGTGTAAGAGTTTAATTGGAACAAAGTAGATTCGCAGGATTAAAAATGATAATAATTTTCTTTCTCACAAAAGCGGACAGCAGAAATGCGATAGATTATGGGATTATATATTAAGGCCATTGCCGTCGTTGCCGTCCTCGAAGTAGAATAGAAGGCAATACGATATGAGCAAATACATAGGCTAACTGATACACAATGGTGCACATTGTGGAGCCATAAGTTTTTGTGTTAAAAAAAAAACAAAAATGTGTTACTATATAGTCGTATGTGATAGTTTTTGGTAATAACTTTTATGTAGATGCATATGTGCCCATAATTATGAAAGTGGTCTAAGCAAAATTACAAAAAAAAAATTATCACTTATTTCATACCACCTTATTTGAAATTAAATTTATTCAATGTAATTTTTACGATATTGTTATAAGTGAATCTTTAGATAGTGGTTGTAATTTGAACTTTATGCGGAATTCATTTTTTGGTATTAGATTATTACTCTCTACCGAATGATCATAATTTTAGTGTGATAGAAATGAAAATAAAAAAGCAAATTACTTCTACAACCTAGAGCATTATTTTGAATTCATAGAAAGGTGTAAAAGGAGAAATACATTTTCGATACAACGAATGTCGTAGCCGGGCTAAAAGAATCAACTACAAAAAGACTAAAAACACCGCAGACGAATCTGTCTCTTGGCTGCAAATTCAACGGATAAGATTCTTGAAAAACTAACCTTATAAAATGTTGTATAAAACTTTATTAAATAATTCTAAATTCCACGTTTAAATTCTTTTACCCAAAATAGGAAGACCAAAAATATGCGGAAATATTACATTACTTTCTTTAAAACCCAGCATTAGGAGGATAAACATAAAGATATTGGCCGTAATCGATTCGCGATCCATTAGCGATTGGCAAATCGATGAAGCATCTGGTATAAATTAGCATCAACGCAGTTTTTGTTTTTGTTCCAATTGTAATGTTGGCGCATCACAAACGACGAAAAGTGCTAGCAAGTGTAGAACTGGTATAATATCTGCATTATTAAATGTACCGAGTTCGACCAGTTCAATCGAAATGATAAAAATGGATTACTTTTTAAAAGTAATAGTTATTGTTGCAAATATATTTCATAGTTCTTTATTGCTTTAAGCCACTTATAGGATATCCAGTTAATGTAGAAAATGGTCTAAATCAATTCAAGAAACATTAAACAAGACTAATAAAGTTAAAAATCAAAATGTCGTATAATGTTAAAACATTACGAGAGCAATTTGATAAAGCCGTGGAAAATCACTAAAAAAATTGGTGTTACCATATTGGAGTACCAACCTTCAAACTATTAAATAGGAAGTTACAAAAAGATCTGTCAATTAGTTTGTTTTTTATTTTTTGGCAGGCACTCGAAGCAAAGAACTTTTGAGTTTTGTGAAAAATGTATAAAAAGTGAATTTCTGTTAACATCATATATAATTTTTACATAGAAATAAAAGCGAAGCTTGATAAATATTACCCGGATTCTTCACCATCAATTAGAATGACTTAAAAGTAGATCGCATATTTTCGTTGTGGTCGTACGATCACCGATGATGCTGAACGTTCTGAAGGCAAAAAGACGTTCTCACTTAAAAAAAGAATAGAAAAAATTCTCGATATCATTTTGAGTGATCGAGAAGTGAAAGTGAGCGAAATAGCAAAGGAAGATCTCAACAGAATGTGTGCACAACGCTTTGCACGAAAATTAGGTATGAAGAAACTATCCGCAAGATGGGTGCCGCGTTTGCCCACAATGGAGCGAAAACCTCAACGAATGGACACTTCGAAGCAATGGCAAAACTGAATGATTTAGGCTGCGAACTGCTTCCTCATTCTCCGTTTTCTCCTGATTTGGCACAATGCGACTATTATCTGTTTCCAAAGTTGAAGAAAACGCTCGGTGGTAAGAGATTTTTATCAAATGAGGAAGATAAATCGGAAACTGAGGCCTATTTTCCAGACTTCCTACTTTTTGGAAGGCATCGAAAAATAAGTTGAAAAATGAAACGAAATTTGCCCAAAAAAATGTTGTTTTCACTACTTTTGGCCTCGTATTTAATTCGTTCAAATGCAACTTCATAAATACCTCGATAAAAGGAATTTATATGACTTAGATCACTTTCATAATTATAGGCGCATATGTCTATGGAAATATTTATACAGGGTTTTGCAATAAGAACGCTACAAAAGTTTTTTTTTTTTTTAATTAAATTGTTTATTTTTGTGAAAGTACATTCGATGCCATTATGTATGGAACTCGATTTCTTTTGCATGGGCACCACGTGCACGCTTGCAGAAGTCCAGACGCTCAAGCATAATACGGTCGATACTGCTGCAATTTCACTTTCGATATTCGTACGAAGATTACCAATCGGCGCTGGCTTGTTGGCATAGCCCATAGACTTGACGTAGCCCCACAGGAAATAGTCTAACGGCGTCATATCGCACGACCGTGGCGGCCAATTGACTGGCCCATTTCGTGAGATAACACGTTCACCAAACTTGGGTTTCAATAAATCGATGGTGACATTCGTTGTGTCTTTTGTCGCCGTCCTGTTAGAATCACATATTGCCCAAGTCCATATCATCCAAGTCGGGCCAAAAATATTCGGTTATCATTGAACGGTAGCGATTCCCATTCACAGTAACGTGCCGGTCTTGATCATCACGGAAGAAGTACGGTCCAATGACGCCGCCGGCCCATAAACCGCAGCAAACCGTAATTTTTTCGGGAAGCAATATTGACTCATGGAGTACGTGTGGTGCCTGTCCAATAACGCATATTTTGCTTATTGACGAAGCCATTCAGCCAGAAATTACAACGACCATAAATTGGACGTAGCGCTCTTAAAGTTGAGGCCATTGACTTCGAATTTCGGTAGTAAGTTTTAATAATTTCGACTCGTTGTTGGATCGTATATCTTTCCATGATGAAATGGAAGAGAAATGTCAAAAGAGCGGAGAAAAAATATGGCGTCGTTTGCTGTCGCTATCGGTCTACTTTTGTAGCGTTCCTATTGAAAAACCCTTTATGTAGCCAAATGTATCTACTTATTATAATTAGTTTTCAAAAATTTTTTACTTATCTAAACGGTTGAATATGTATGAACTTATATATAGTATGAAGTTTTATCAGGCTACATTCTACTAAAATTTGACAACTTTTCTGGTAGTTAATATCTACATATGCACAGAAATATTTAAATGTTTGAGAAAGCACGCGTTTAAGCGATTTAGAATATTAGATACAGAAAACAGTAAAAATAGTAGTAGAAATTTGTAAAAATAGTATTGGGTATTAGTTAGCAGTAGTAAAAATGGTATTAAAAATTTGTAAAAATAGTAGTGGGTAATAGTAGTAGTAGCACTAGTAAATGGAAATAGTAGCAAAAGTAATCGTAGTGATGATAGCAAAAGCTGTGCTAGATGTAGTGATAGTAGCGGCATGTCGTTGACTTCGTGATACGATATCTTTGCGACCTTCGTTACGCGATATAATAAATCATTTTACGCAGCTAATGGACTTTTACTCCAATAAGAAGACGAAAAGTATTCAGTTCAGAAAGTACATAAATTATTCGCTGATAAATCTACATTGTATCGATTCAAACAACGTGTATAAAATCGACCAAAAAAACTGTAGCCCATTTCATGCACTTATCAACAAACACTACAGGACATACAACACTCAAGTTGGAATGTTTTTGATTCATTATAAAGATTTATTTGTAATAAAAATCACAGCCGAGTGAGCAACAGGACAACATAATCAACAAACACCCTAGACCTGCGCCTAAAACAATGCGAACCATATCACAGCTGCTTAGGAAAAACCGAAGTGCTTTAACAGCAGGCATGCAAACTAGTTTATGTGTGTGTATATATTTAGGACTATATGTATGTACAGATATATGTGTGTAGCATTTCTTAGGTTACTATTGGATTTCCTTAAGATTTCAATTTTAAGGGAGTTTTCGCCATGCGTGTTTTCGCCATGCGTGTTGGGTAAGAAGGCAGAAATTTTGATATTCTTATTTTCATGTCACGGTTGAGCATGAAAAGAAATACGAATTTTATGCTTAACGTGTGTCAAAAGAACACGCGATTAACGGTTAAGTCAAATACTGTAGCATTACTTGTGATTTACGAGTTTGCCTATTAAAGTCAAGTAGGCATTTCCTTATGGATTATAGTAGAGTAGTATTGATTTATAGTTACGAATGTATATAAAGTTTATGAGAAAAAGTTTGATAGATTTTGGGGTTATTGGAAAATTGTTGAACAATATGTGCTTAAACTATCGCATACTTATTGCGAATTATTTATTTATTTACTTTTATTTTTACTTTATTTATACAATATTTATTTATTGTATTTGTTTATTGTACAAATAAAGTAAAAATAAAAATAAATAAATAAATAATTCGCTTACCTTTCCAGTCCAAAATAGACGACATTTAACGCTCTCTAAGAGCATAAGGTATTACATACTCCTAGGACATATGGTTGTACATTTTGGTAGCCAAAAAAAAAAGCACTTTGTTTATGCTTGCCATAAATATATCCTTTGGCGCAACTTATGTGACGTGATGTAAAAAATCGTGCTAAAGAAGTTTTACTTGAAAAATAACAACAAAAACAGAAAACAAGCAAAACATATCACACTGCTTTACCTGTATTATAAGAAAGAAGAATGTAAAACAAGCACGCTGAGGAACACTAACTTATATTGTATTTAATAAAAAAAACGTAGATTGAGGATTTCACAAGCAAAATAAATCCTTCCTCCAATCCAAAATCAATATAGAATGGTTTAAATAAACTTTCTGGAACCCGCAGAAACTCTACCATACATTGTGTGAAGGGGCCAGTAGGTACGGCAACTAACCGAATTGAAATTGCCGAGTTATTCGCAAGATATTATTATGACAACTCTTTCAGTACACAGTTTCAAACCATTAAAACCTCCACACTTTCCGACACTTTTCCGAAATTAAATATTCCACTAAATATATTCTTACACTTCATTTCATTTCCTTTTTCCATATCATATAATTTTACTTCATTCAATTTAGTGCTTCCCCCTCCACATACAAATTTCTTCATACAATATCATTTGATCTTTTTCCACAACATTTCTTCTCAACCCATTTTAATGCATGCAAACAATTTTACACAAACTCACTTAAGTTTATTCAGCTAATGTGAACGCCAGTTGCTCAACAGAGCCCTTAAACACCAACAGTAAGTAATTCAGCAATTTCAGTCGTTGGGAAATAAAATTGAGCGCTATTAACAATTTATAGTCGCTTGTTGCCAAAATTGTAACATTCTTTATTACTTGTCGGCTTTGTTTTTTTACTACAAATAAACTCAACGCCGGCAATACACATTGGCTTTTGCCATTGTTATTTCGCAATGGCCATGTACGCAAGCTTGTTCGAATTCATGCTGGCGGCGTCTGGCGAATTGTTGCAGCTGTTTTGGTGGTCGCGCAATTCAACATTTGGCAATTAAATTCTGATTTTATGTGTATAACAGCCAAAAACAAAAAAAAAAACGAAACAAAACAAAACAGTGCCGAAAAACGATCGGAGTGCCACAATCAGCCGCCAAAAAGTGGATGCACTTGCAAAAACAACACAATATAAACATTTTGTTTGATTTTTTTTTGTTGCTCTTTGTATGCCGACATTGTCATCGTAAATGCCGCACACCCCATCAAACTGACAGATGATGGCAAACAAGCCGACTGACAGATGTAAAATTGAATTGCCGGAAGTTGTTGATGGCTTTGTCCGCTGTAAATTCATGAGTTGATGCAAACATATTTTCCCCCATATACATATACTATATCCTTGTATATATCCTTGTAAATGTATTCGTTTTAATGTTTTGCCCATTCAGTCGTTCAGTCGGCAATATGTTTCCAATTTCGTAGCTGCCGGTTTTGTTGCCTTTAGCGAAGTTTTTTTTTTTGTTTTACAACGAAATAACTTTTAAATTTTTTGCATATTTTAATTGCTTTTTTTACTTAGCCGGTTAAAAATACAAGTTTTTTGTGCTAATTTCCTGTAATACTACTAAGAAGAACAAATTAAAATAGGTATTTTAAGCCATACACTAATCCAAAAAATTAAAACAAATCCGATATATCAGGTGCCGAAAAGAAATCGGAAGAATATCGCTTACAGAGTGCGCCGAATGCCAATTTATTCAAAGCGGGCCCAAGTTTTAATTAGTAATGCCAGCGAAATTAAAACGCTCAGATAAATAGTAAAAGCATACTAATATGGATGGGCCAAATTGTCTGGGTGACAAAAAATGCGAAAGTCGTTTAGGAAAGACGAATTCTTCGCTAATTTCCTTTAAAATTACGCCAAGAAACCAGAGGTCTAAAATTTAGCTTCCGCTGAGAGACATAAGGGCTTTAGTGTGAGGTTTTTTAAAATAATTGCAAAGATTTTATGGAAAACAACATGTTAAATGGTAGTTAACCTAAAAAGTCGTACTCGAACAACGCAAACGGACTGACCTTTTTCATTGCCTTAATAAATAAGTCTAGCTGGTTATACAGGGTGGTTTTTGTAAACTTGTGGATTTCAAGAAGATATATAATTTAATGTGATAACGAAGAATTTAAATTTATTATAAAGATAAGGGTTTGCCATTATGTTTTAAAAACGACTTCGGGCAAGTAACCGCCGCGGCTGGCTCGAATAAATTCGGACCGAGAGGCCCAATTTTCGATCACTTTTTGTAGCAATTTCTCTTCCAAGACCTCAATCGTCTCCGGCTTATTTGCGTAGACAAGCGGCTTCAAAATGTGATACCAAAAGTTTCCTTCAATAATTTTATTGCTTCGTTGGCTTTTTGGTATGTAGCGCCGTCTTGTTGGAATCAGAGGTCGTCCATATCAATATCCTCAAATTCAGGTACGAAAGAGTCATTAATCATGGCTTTATAAAGTTCTCCATTGACTGTAACATTATGGCCGGCTTGATTTTTGAAAACATATGGAGCAATGATTCCCTCTATCCATAGAGCACACCAAACAAAGACTTTTTGAGGATGTGACGGCATCTCAACAATGGCTTGTGGATTATCAACACTCCAAATGCGACAATTGTCTTAATTAACGTACCCATTTAACCAGAATTGAGCTTCATCGCTGAACAAAATTTTCTTATGAAAATCGGGATCGGTGACCATTTTCTTTTGGGCCCATCCACCGAATGTGCGACGCGCAACGTGATAGTTCAACTTCAATTCTCTCACGAGTTGGATTTTGTAAGGCGGCAAACGAAGATCCTTCCGCAAAATCTTCATAAAGTGGATGGGCACAGATCCAATTGTTGCGAGTGTTGGCGGATGGACTTATTCGGGTCGTCTTCGATACTCTGCTCCTCAGCAGCAATAGCGTTCTCGTTGCACTCTGATCTCTGAGGATGCGAATAAGCCACTAGAGTTGACGTAGGTAGGTCTGAGCGTCCCGCTTATACAGATCAATGTATTACGTATCGCACGTTTCATAACATTGAACTATATTCCCTTCCCAGTTCAACTTCTTGAATTTATATAACGTATTAGTGTAAATTTCTACAGCCAGTTTCAAAAATTTGGATTGAAAAGTTGAGACAGAAAAAAGTAGCATATAACAACATTTCTTAATGAAACCTACGCTGATTTTTTTTTAAATTTCTCAATGTGATTTTAATGTCTCTCGGCGGGAGCTAGGTTTTAGTATTGGAGCCATGGCTCATTAAAGGTTTTTTTTAAATTCGTCGTAATTTATTGACCAAAACAACTGGCCCATCCTAATGAGTAAACAGATTACCTCAAAAAGATGTATAAACACTTTACCTGTTAATAAAGGCAATTAACGTTTAGATGGATTATGGATTAAGAAAATAAGATAATGAAGAAACAAAAAAAAAAAAAAAAACAAGTCGATGAGCGCGTTTATGCAAATCTTACGCATGATTGAAATGCCTTTCGCATGCGCCGCTTTCTTCATTAGTTCTTCTACACCTAAAACGCTTGGGGGGATATCTTGAAGAGTTTCATTATTTCAGCCTTAGCCTTTATGGAAACTATTTAGTAGAGTTAGTAGACCAAATAAGCAAGAGAGAGAGAGAGAGAGAGAGAAGTTGAGAAGCATATACAGTACTCACAATTATTTTCTAAATGATATATCACACTTATAAACCAGATAATTTGTATGACTCTAAAATCCTCTCAAAGGAAGCTCTCAAACTACGTGAGGTAGTTGCCAACTTTTTTTTCTATCTGCTCTATACCTCCGTTAGTATTAATCCAACAAACTATCAGGTTTGAATTTTAACGAGCTAACCAATTCCTATTAGGCTCCTTAAAAAGTAATATAGTCTTTTAATTTTAATTCATCAACGTCCCATTCTCAATTTGGGGGGAGCAGCAATAAAAACTTTAGTTGTAGGAATATTAGCTGAAAAGTATTCCTTGTTAATTTAGTTTCATATGCTATGTACATGCATACATATGTACATATATTAGGCTGAGTCGATTTTTTTTTAGTAAAGTATTTCAATTACTTTGAAAAGATTTTTGTGCAAATCTATTTATATATATAGATTATATTTAAAACTTAGTAAAGTATTTCAATTACTTTGAAAAGATTTTTGTGCAAATCTATTTATATATATAGATTATATTTAAAACTTATTTATTAACTTTTACTTTATTAATTATAATTATTAAAAATAATTACATAATTTAGTGTTTTAGTGTTTTTTTATTGAAAAAATAATTATAATGGTTTATTATGTATTGTGAAAGAATACTGAAATTTTTTGAAACATTTTCATTTTCAAAGCAATTTTTATTTATTGTACTTTGTGTATCAGGGTTTATTAAAAAATTTATAAAAATTATTGTATCAAAACAATTTCAAATAAATGTGTAGGAATGAAATGTTATTCGTTTATAGTTTTTTTAGAAATAAATTTAATTTACAAATATTTAATTTTTTATTTATTTACTTAAATAAAATAATTATTAATATGAATATTTCAAGGGAAAGGCTTTAAAATAAATTATTATTATATAAATTTATTACAAATTATTTTATTATTTATGTATATTATAATGTTTTAATTTTTTTATAATTGTTTTATTTTTTTCAAATTAAATTTATATACTCGCCTGTTTAACGAAAACATGTATTTTTGAAGTTTATAGAAAGTTTGACCTCCGCACTGAATAAATTTAAATGACCGCAGTTTTCCAGCTGATCAAAGATAGCACAAGCATTAGTCTTATAATTGGAGTTTGAATGGTTTGACGAAGTATAATCTGTTTCATTTAAATTTATAATAAAATTTTATATTTTGCTGTTGAGAAGCTAAAATTTTATTAAAAGGCGTGCAGACCCTATAAATTTTAAACTTTATATTATATAATTTTTTTGGGTTTATTTTATTTTTATTTAAAAATTATGATATTGCCATTTAATTAACTTTTAATTTTATTAAATTATTAATTTATTATTTTGTGATCCGTTAATTACGATTATAAGATTAAGTTACTTTATAATTACATTTTTTTTTTGTAGAGTTCAGAGATCGATAAAAAAAAGTTTGCGACCTCGATGTTGGATTAAGATAATTTTTAGGTGTAGTCGTTTACATAAATAAGAAATCATTTCGACTATTAGTTTTTTATATGATCTGAGTTCATACCGGCGTAAGCCAGGTTGGTTTCTATTTTTAACTCATTTAAATATTTTACTACGAAAGGACCAAATATTTAAATAGTAATATTTTATTTATTGAATTTCAATAATTAATTTAAACTATTTTGGCAGACTAGTGCAATAAATTTTGAATTTATTCATGTAATTTAATTACAAACACCACTTATTTTGTATAGAATTTTTTTTTCTTAGTATATTAATTTTGTTGCTTTTTTAAAACTCTTTTAGAGCGGAAAGTATTAGGGTAAATTCAAATTCGGAAAGGTTCTAATAAAGCAGGTTTGAAGGCATTTCTTAAATTTTGTGTTGCAATTAAAATTTTGACTAAAGAACAGACTTATCGACTGTTATCAAATTATATTTGTTTTTAATTTTTCTCTCTCTATTTATTTCTTTATTAGTTTGGACTTGTGTCCGTTTATTTGTTATATTATATTCTTTTAATTAAGGTTTATTTTTGTTTAATTGCTGGTTGATCAGCTAATTCAATTTAAGCTTTATTAGGCGGGTTGCGAGCTGTAGCTCAAGCGACTTGCTATGAAGTTAGTAGAGCTTTAATTTTATTATCTTTTGTTGGTTTAATCGGTGGTTATCATTTTTTGAGTTTTTTTTTATTATCAAAATTTTATTGATTTCTATTTATTTTATTTGCCAGTATTAACAAGAACTTTTTTTCAATAGTAGTAATAATTTGACATTTACGTGACATAGCTCGATGTTTGACCAAACTTCTGCTACAATTTGTGGTATTTTGTACCTCACTTTTATGCCGACTAACAGATGATTTTGGTGATAATTTAATTTGTTTTTAATGCATATATAAAATACGCCTGCAAACCATCACAAGAAATTATCAACTCTTGTTGACCCAGATAGAAATCGAGTCACCTATAAGTAGAGTTTGCTAAATATTAAAAAAAACACTTCCACCAAAAGCTGAAAACTGTAGTGGAAACTAACTCCATCGCAGTGCTCTGCTTTTGACTGAAATTATTTCAATTAATTTTAATATTTTAAAAAATTCTATATTAATTTTCTTCTGATTCTCAGCTGACATCGAAACTTTGCATATTTGTCTGCGTTTTGTTTTTTATGTTTTAAATAAATTTGGTTGAACCAAAAAAAAATCGAACCTTCCTAATATAAAAATATATATCTGCGTTTGTTAATTGCATTTCATTTGGTGACATATTGTGCATTACGAAAACAATGTTGTTAAAGCGCTCGTCTTGCGCGGTTGGTCATAAAAGACAACAGCTCCCTATTGAATAATGACACTGAAAAAAATGTATGCTTCGGCTCATTGCGGCAGAATCATATTTTACTACCATAAAAGGAGTGCAAGAAACGATGTATAAATTGGCTTGTGAAAATACAATTGAAGTAATATTTTTCTTTTGCATTATTCTCCAAGGATATTTTCAAAATTTGTTGTACTAGTACTTATAAAATAGCTTATGTGTAGGCAATTAAGTTTAATATAAATTGCAACTCAACTTTATTTCATAAGAAAAACGAATTGTAAAATTAAATATTTAGGGAGTTCACAAGCCGTGTTATAGATATGTCGTATTTATTTAGTCCGTTATTGAAATAACAGTGGAACGTGTGAACGCACTGTGCTATTTCGTTAACTATTGTATGTCGTATTCAATCAATTAATCAGCTGAGTAGAAGAAGAGAAAACAAAACGAAAAAAAAGTATAAACATTAAAATGCCTAAGAGGAAAATAAGCCAGATGTGTTTGTTTTTTATTCAAAATCACTTACTTCGTCATTTAGATGTATGTATTTCCATTCTTTTTTTTTTAATATATCTCCTTCAATTGTTTCACTGGCCGCTTTTGCAAAAATAATTTAAAAAAAAGTGACGATAAACAGAAACAGCTGCTCGAATAACACACACAAAATAAAACACTAAACATACCTTTCAGAGTTGTATTGAAATAAGACAATTTTACATGTGAAACAAAAACAACAAGTTTACAACTGTTGTATTGCAATAACACGATTAAAGAAATACGACAAATAACACGGCTTGTGAACTCCCTAATTGTAATTACCAAAAATATCTATCTATGTGTAACTGTAAACATGACTTTGAATTTAAAAGGTAACACACTCCATCTGATAGCCAATAGCGCCCTTTTATTGTCAATTAGAGCGAATATATTTATGTTTCACTTTTGTAGAGATGCCATACATTTTGATTTTAGTTATTATTATCTGAGAAATAGTCCTAGTAAATAATCATAATTTTTATGTTGTGCAAGCGCAGATTTTTACAAACACGTTTACAGTTTCTAATGAATTACAATTCTTTTGACCGATTCTCAAATGCAAATATGTATCTAATATATTTACCAGCGCATGCGGATTTTTATTAATGCCTAAAAACAACAACAATAACAATTTTTTTTAATAGTATTTTAAATTGCAATCTATGCTGTTAACATTCAGAAAATTTGTGGATATTATAAAATTGTACGAGAAATTCTTTCCTTAGAACCCTTTAGCTCGTTACCGCTATCACACGCTTTTTTGTAGAAGTCGGAGAAAAATTCACAACAAGCAATTAGTTTTGTACTCACCAAAGGGTTAAAAATCTCCTCGAAAATATTTTGTGTATGACTAAAACAGAATTTCATGGAAAATAAAATAACTCGAATAAATACTATTTGTATTGTACTTAAATCAAAATTTATCATGCTAGTGACACTGTTCAACAATTTCTGAGGACCATGTCTGGGGCGAAGCCATTCCAATTCGTTATGAAAACTCGATTCTGATCTTGTAAAACCGCCAAATGCTCTTTGCATTCTAAAAAAAACACATTTTTATTGCCATTATAAGATTGAAATATTATGGCTAGATCTTTTAAAAATAAATGGAAATTGATTTATAACTCATCTCTGAGCAATATATATTCTTTAGGCTTGGGAAGTCGGTAACAGGGAAAACAACAACAACAATAAAACAAGAATACAAGAGCTTGTTTTTGAATCTAGTGTGGTTTGTTAGTTTAAGTGAATTGTCACACTGGTGAAACGCAATAAGCAAATTTAACATTTTGATTCCACAACTCCTGGCAACCCAAAGCCATCTAGTGTCTTTAATGAATTTTAGTATTTCATACAGTGAGAGTCCGCTACACTCTGAAATACTCTGCAATAGTTTACCAAGTGTCTTAAGCCTCTTCCCAGCGAGAGCTGAGCCCCTGCACAGTCAGTGTTCGACTGTCTCCCTTGAATCGGGGTCCTGGCAGTTGCGACCGAACTTGTTGTAGCGTAAGCCGAATCCTTTCGGCATGCACCCGTAGGGTTAGTGCCTTGTGAAGACTGCAGTGAGTTTGTAGGAATTTTCTATGTGCACTGCTAAAAAAGCACGTCTTTTAGGTGTTCTAAAGATACCAAAAACTGTCGGATAATCCTAAACGATCCTATACGGCTCTATTTAGCTTTTGAATATCCACACATATCAACCGTCTGTCTTATTTCCCTAAATGCCCCTATGCCCCTGGACAGAGTAGAATATTCTCTTATTTGTCAAAGTGAGGCCAGCTTCCACTAGTTGAGATCGGCCCGAGGTAAAAGAGAATTCTTGAATAGCCGCTTTTCCGTGTATTCTTCCAGGTGCATTCCGCTTTGTGTACCTTATTGCCTCCTTTATTGCAAACTTTTCAACCTGAAAAAGGCTTGCCCGGCGAAAGGATAATTTTATGTTTCTCAATAAAAATCTCTGCAGCAAATCCGCATCCTTTATTTGATTCTTAGATGAAGACAGTTATGTCCTCCAATGGCTGACCAATTCACTGAGACCAGTCCATGCACCTTGAGAAATAGGCGCGGAGTTTGCGGCCAACTCAACTCTTTGCTATGGTATATTAAATCAGTGAGCATCGCTTTAATGTCAGGCGGTAATGCGTTGAGTATGGAGCTGTACCCCCCCAATGGCATTTCTTTGTAGGACCCCAATACACATAATCTGAGAGTGCTGTTAGCGACAGAGTTTTGGGCAAAATGTTTAAAATATACTTGGATAGGATCTTATTGCTCCCGTTACGCCAACGGATGCTGCCCTTTGAATTCGGCATAGTTTCTTTTAACGTTATTCTTGGGAAGGGCTGGACACCAGACCAGTACCCCTTTAGAAGGTATGAATCGGAATATATGTATAAGTGTTATTCGGAATGATAGTCGGTGTGAAGTTCAATCGAAAACAGAAAGAATCCACAATAGCCTTTTTTCCCCTACTTCCCAGAAGCATGTCTCTTACAAAACAATTTTGGTACTAAGTGGCACTAAAAAATGCAACTAAACTTACAATTTGCATTTTAGTGACATTTTTATTAGGGTTAATCCTGAATGACTCCAAAGCAAATTTCTGAATTCGATTTATCTCAAATGCAATATTTTTACGATAAACAAGTAATCTATCAGACTTCGAGCCCATTTCCCCCTGCTGGACCCAACCCTGGTGTACGTCCATTGGCCATCTTTTGCCTGATATTCTTTTAGTTGCAAAGAGAGTCACCGAAGTCTTCCTGCACGCTCTTCTCCAATTAAGTTTGGGGTCCAGGAAAACACCAAGATATTTCTTTTTATTTAATTGAATTACGTATTTTCAATTGGCGAATATGTCCTACTTAACTTTGTTGTTATTACGAGTAATTGTAATATGTAGTACCTTAGAATTTGTCTATTTGTCTTTTTTACGATGAACTAATTTTTAATTCCCTTAGAGCAGTGGTCGTTATAGCCTTACATGAGTGCAGGTCACAGAGCTTGCAGTTTGAAATTTCCATGAGTTACAAAGTTTGAGTTATGCTTAGTTATCTTAAAATTTTGAATATGTTAGTATATTTGCAAAATCTCATTCATACTTTTGACTATTAAACTCTTATGTTTAATATACATATGTCGTTTTCTCTACTAAAAGAGTCTCAACTCAATTTATGCTTCGATTTATGTAACTACATAACCCCAAAGTCTGTGACACTTTTGCAATTTGTTGCTTATGTTGAACTTTATAATAATATATACATATGTTATATGTTTTTGTATGGAAGCGCTCTGATTATTTCCAATGCTATTTCCCACAACAGTTCAATGCGTATAGGACGTATGTATGTATGCACCGACCTTCATAGAGGTACATATGTGTATTTATTTATATACTACTACTTGTTTACTTCGCTAGCCATTTGCATTGCTCGCTGTGGTCTCACGCCCGATTGTATTATTATTTGGTACATGCAGTTACATGCAAATATAATATAAAGCTTTTCGATTACTTGACTCTGCGGTTGCAGTAACTCATGTCAACTGAAGTTATTCCCATTTGGTTCGAGGGAAAATACGAGAAAAAAATTTGGAATTACTGTAAATATCTGAAAACATTAAAGTACTAGCACATTTTTTTCATTACTGATCGTTTTTCAACACCACACCAAGAAATGGAGTTTATATACACATTGAAAAAAAAAACAAATAAATACAAATATAAAAGGGAGAGTGGCGGAAAAACT